>JALHCE010000150.1:0-24720 GCA_024340795.1 Tolypocladium amazonense
CCAAAAAAAAAAAAAAACAACGCCTGCTAGCCACCGCACATAAATGTCAAAAGCTGTCCTCTGCACTCTGAGGCGGAGTAATCGGCACCCTTTCCGCCATGTTTAAGCTTGCATGTCCCCAACCCTCTTGAATGGCCCTTTAAGCGTAATAGTAAGCTTCTAGGAATCTCATATGCTGCAGTCTGTTCAAACTTCGATGCACGGGTAATAAAAGTAACACACTTGGCCCCCCAAGGTTATGAGTGTGCACCTCATATCTATGCTTTCATGCTCCCTCTTCTTCTTCTTCTTCATTATTGTTCTTTGCCTTCTGTCTGGTCTGATTAAGGATCAATAGTTCTTAGTCTTGCCGTTGGGTACGTTGCCGTTGGCCACTTCATGGCCCTCAACGTGAGGGTGCTTGATGGTAAGGCACCAGATGTCAAGATAGTCGCAGATGGTGACGATGACGTCAACGACAAAGCTGCTGTAGATGCCGAGGGCGGTGCCTAGCATGAGGAACACGAAAGCAACCTGGTAGACGCCATCGCCGAGGGCGCTGGGCCAGCCGAGGCCGATCCGCTCCTGGAGGTAAGGGCCCACGGAGTCGATGACGCCCCAGGCGATGGGCAGGCCGAGGACGTTCCAGTAGGGGAAGGGCATCTTGACGAGGTGGGCGGTGATCATCTGGCCAACGCTGTAGGCGTTGACGAGGCCAGCGAAGAGCACAAACGGCACGAGGTGGTTGTAGAGAATGTTGGACTGCAGAGACAGATAGGCGACGATGAGAACCCAGATGGCGAAGAAGGGCACCAGGCCGAGGAGGGCGCCGCGGGAGCGGTCGCCGCGGCTGCGACGCGCGCGGATGACGTTGAAGGAGGACTCAACAGTGTTCAGGACGAGGACGACGCCGCCCTGAACCATGTACCAGTCGGTGAAGGAGAGGTTATAAATGGCGGAGGGGATGCCGAGCGACTCGGGAATGCCGAAGGTTCTGAGCAGGCTCGACTGCCAGATGTGGGCGCCGCCGAAGAAACCCGTGAGCGCGTAGACGGCGACGAGGATAAGGACGCCCTCGACGGGTCCGTTGACGACGCCCAGGGTGAGCGTCTTGGTGTGGTACTCGTCCCAGGTCTGGACGTAGAACGTAAGGAGGGCTGAATCCGGTCAGCGTTTTCGACGAATGATTGGGCGAAGGGGGAGAAAGAGGCTTACATGCAAAAAGAGTCGCTACGGTTCTCCAGCCCTGACCCATGTTCTGGGAAGCGGCGAAGAGGAGGACCTCGAGGCTGGTATTGAGGGCGTCGACGCCGTGGTCGAAGAGCTCACCGAGAGGCCCGGACTGCTTGGTGCGGCGTCTAGTCACGATGTCAGTATCTCACACGGAGCTCGTTCGAGTGCAAGGGCACAAGACTCACGCCTGGGTGCCGTCGACGGCGTCAAACGTCTGGTACAGGAACAGGCCCAGCGCCCAGCTGTAGTAGACCCAGCTGGGGCAGTCCTTGTCGAGCCCCGGGTTGTACCACAGCAGGGTGAGGAAGTTTGCGACGACGAACATGAAGCCCGTCAGGGTGATGAGGTTGGGCGCCATGCTCATGGGGAAGCACTTGATGACGAAGTGCGTGTAGAAAGGCTTCAGGACGTGCTTCGAGACGAGCGAGCGGTCGACCGACGAGTACTTGTACTCGCGGAGCGCCGGGAGGTTGCGCTGGCGGACGTAGACCATGTTGGCGACGGTATCTGCTGGCCAGTCGCTTCAGCGATGTCTGTGCCTCGTCGAGAGGAGACTGTCGTATCGGCCGAGGTCGGCGGAACGCGGACAGGCGCGGCGCGGTTTCGCAAGTCGACGAGGACGCAAGGGGACGCGCAAAGAGCAGGAACGCGGCTTCGAGGCCCGGGACACTGCGCAGGTGTAGACGGGCAGAGGAGAGACGTAGGATGCTCGAATGCTGTCGTTAGGGTTGTGTCAAACGAAGGAAGAGGTCGCGTGGCTCTAGGTTCGCGAACACGAGGACCGGAATGCGCTGCGCCGCTGGCTGCACCCCTTCCCTGCTTGCGTGGGAAATTTTTTGGCGTGCGGCATGAGCCGACCGCGCGCGTCATATCAGGCCCCCTAATGCGCTTGCGCTAGGCCGTCTCCGGACACGTGCTGGGGAAGTCGGGACACCCGCACGGAGAGCGCATGCATTGCAGGACAGACGTGATTGATGACTTTTGAAGCAGCATGCGATGTATCCGTAGTCGGACCTGTCCTGCGGCTGTCGTGAAAGGAGCCCCGGAGGCGGCGCGATATGAGTGCTGCTCCTGGCGGCGCGTCTGCGTCGCAACAGCGGAGGAGTACCTAGGTCCAGTCTCGTTTCGTGGTCGTACAAGCTTCATCCGGCAAGGCATGTAACGTTAGTCGTCATCAGCCGGTAGACAATCCCGCGGGTAGACTAACAGTACGTACACGTACTGCGTACCGGCTCGGCATCTCTATTCCACGTGCGGCAGTTTGGGCTAGCTGCCGTCAGACAGCTTTGAAGTGCGATTGGACGGGCTTCTTCTGCCAGTTCCCGACCGCAGCAGCGTGTCACTTGGAATGTCGCATGCCACACTTCACTCACGTATCTGACATCTGGCGGCCGTCTTGCCGCAATGGCGAGAGCAATTCCTCCGCAGCGTCCAGCGAGTTGGATTGCCGTTACGGGACAACTGACAGACACACTGGCTGAGAGTCGGCCCGGTCCCGTCGGCGCGGGACGGGCGTCCTAAAGAGGTTGTCTTATAATACGAGAGAGTAACAGCGAGCCGAGCCTTACGTCGCTTTGATTCTAAGGCATTAACGCTATGGCTAGACGAGCTTTCTAATTATTCCGACATTAACGAGTGCAATACTCAACTCTAACCCAGTGTTGGCAGCTGTACGTTATCGTGCGGGTCGTCACGGCACGACGACATCGCGGCAGAACCTAAGGAAAGACCGATATAGGTCGCCGACGCGTTAACGAGGCTATATATATCGGGCTGCGACAAAGCCAGGCGTCATAACTAGACGCGGGCTTTGGTGCTTAAGGATTCCGAGCATCCCGTGTCATCCCGACGCTCGAGGCGGTGAGCAGAGTTGACGATGCCGTAGCCCTTCGCGGCTAGGAAAAAATACCAGACGGGATAGCTAATTGAGCGATGCGGGTAACCCGGCGAGCGGCAAACAAAGCTGCGTTCTGAGGAAGAAGATGTGGCCAAGCGGCTCGAGGAGAAACACGGGAGATTGGGTAGGCAAGGAGACGTCGTCCACGCGACCTAGCTCTGCTAGAAAACGCGTCACAAGCTGCCATCTTGCATCCCAGCCAGCGATTCAGCAGCGCATTGCCGCACTCTATCTATCCTGTTCCCATTGCCGCGGCGAGGTTCTCTTTTTTCTCTATTCGCAGCGCGTTGTTGAGCGTTGCCTTCCTGCGTTGCCTGTGGTGCCGGTGGCTAACCGCTTAGTGCAAGCTTTTCCGTTTGCCTCAGGGTTCCTTCCTCTCAACTGCGCAACCTCGCAACCAACGAGACTCTGCATCAGAGGCCGAGGTCTCTCCCCTTTCCCTGCTTCCTTTCTATGCCTTTCTCATTCGCATTGTCCAATCTTGCAACCTGCGCAGGACCGCAGCCCGTCGCTTCGACCTGATCGATCCGTTGAGTTTCCCTTTCTCTTTGCAAGTCCGGTTTCTTTCTGCCCACAAAGATGCCATTTCGTCATGTCTGGTAAAAGAGGCCCTCGAAAGCCTTCGGTGGAAGACAAGACGCCTTTGCGGAACAAGGGCAAGACACCAGTACAGAAGCCGAGAACCGTTCCTTTGAAACCCAAGAGCACACCCCCAAGGCCTAATGGAAGCCCCAGATCCACTGGCGGCCCTCCTCGGTCAGAATGGCGAAAGTGGTCGGAGCTTTGCCTTCAATTAGACGGCCTACCAAAGGATGTCACCACTGAGCAGCTCTGGAATTGGTTCTCTCCTGAGGGTGCCATTGTTCGGATGGACATATTCGACCAAGTCAGCAATCGAAACACCGTGTCAGCTCGGATTTGCTTCGAGCCTCCTCCGAAGCGTGCCTTTTGGTCAGGTGGCTCGGTCAAGCTGTACCATCCCAGCATTCGCAACTCTGCCCAAGGACTTGCCATCTCTGCCGCTATAGCAAAGGGCGCTCCGCGAAGGTGGCTGGTCAACGACAAGACTTCCCATCGGCGAGAATATCCGATCCAGATGACTGTCGGTCTGGCGAAGCTGAGCTTCGGAAGCATGGTTGGCCCCAAAGCTATGCGAGTCCTTAGATCTATCACAACCTCATTCGAAGCGGACAAATTAGACCTGGAGCTGGATATCAGAGCGAAGCGGCTCACCGTACATTTCCCTGTGGTGACCAAGACGGAGGATTGGTCTGGAACCCGGCCTTTTCGCCTCTCGGTCGACCTCTCGAGCATCAGGGATATGTATCAAGTGTCGCAGGCTGATGGAAGCGTCAGCTTGGTGCTCCCTCTTCCACGCCCGCCTCAGTATTTCTGGAAGATGGATGACGTTCAATCCACCTTGACAGATGAGTTTCAAACCTGGAGCATTGAGGATGTCTGGTTCCGAGCAACGGATATCGCGTTGGACGCCAACAAACCGATGGAATATCCCGTCGCCGTTCACAACGACATCAAAGATCCGGGCTACATTGAGATAGGTCGCTGGACAACATTCCGCCTGGAACTAGGCGGTCACGGCAATCGCGAAAATGACGCACCCCTGCAGCAGATCCAAGATGCGCTGGAGGACTTCAACGTCTCTGTAATCCGCTGCGACGACTTCGACTTCCAGGAAGGCAGCCAGGTCATGTGGGACTATCTGGATCACCCGCCTATGGTTGGCAATGACCAGGCATCGGCTCTTCTTCAACTGTCCGCTTCTCAAATCGTTCACATCGCATTCGAAGTGCGCTATCAGCTCGAAGTCTGCGTGTCTCGCGGCATCCTCAACGAGAACACTGTGACTGTTGAATTTCTGCAACAGCTTGCTGCGCTGGCGCCGTTCGAGGCCACACGTCGACTTGAGTACTTCGTCGACCAAGGCGAGACACTTCATGACCCAATGAGCTTATTCGCAAGCCCTGATGCCGAGTCCTATTACCCAAATGTCGAGCATCCTCATTATTGCACGCTGGTGCGCAAGGCCGTCATCACCCCCACGACGATTCGATACAACTCTCCATCGGTGGAAACGTCCAACAGGGTCATGCGCAAGTACAGCCACATGCAAGACCGCTTTTTGCGAGTTCAATTTCTCGAAGAGACAGAGCAGGGACGGATCGGCGTTAACAAGAATAAAAACGACGACATTTGGAAGCGCATCATTCGAGCGCTTTACCAGGGCATCCGGATCGGCGACCGTTTATACGAATTCCTCGGCTTTGGAAGCTCCCAGCTCAGGCAATGTGGCGTCTACTTCTTTTGTCCGACTGAGCATACTTCTTGCGACGACATTCGGCAATGGATGGGAGATTTCAACCACATCAAGATCGTGGCGAAGTATGCCGCTCGTCAGGGACAATGCTTCTCTACCACGCGTGAACTTCGTGGCATCTTCAAGCCGGACACCAAGATCATCTCTGATATCGAGAGAAATGGATACTGCTTTACAGACGGGGTCGGAAAGATTTCTCAGTTTCTTGCTCGCCTTATCATTGAAGAAATGACACTAGACGTCTTCGACGATCCCACAGCGTTTCAATTTCGCATGGGCGGCTGCAAAGGTGTCTTGACCGTCTGGCCACAAGCGCATGGCATGGAGGTCCATGTGCGGCAGTCTCAAGAAAAGTTCAAGGCAATATCAAACGGCTTGGAAATTATCCGCTGTGCCAAATTCGCTACGGCCACACTGAATCGACAAACAATCACCATCTTGGAGAGTCTTGGCGTGCCTCCTAACGCGTTCTTGAAACTTCTGAATAAGCAAATCGAGGACTACGAAATGGCCATGTCTGATAACTCGGCCGCGATTGGGCTGCTAACCAGATTTGTAGACGAAAACCAGTCTACTCTTATCCTGGCCGAACTCCTCAAGGCTGGCTTTAAAAGCACCGAGGTTCAGGAGCCATTTACGCTTAATCTGTTGAACCTGTGGAGAGCATGGTCCTTGAAGCTCGTCAAGGAAAAGGCTAGAATACATGTCGAGAAAAGTGCCTTTGTGCTCGGTTGCGTCGACGAGACCGGTACCCTTCGAGGCCATTCAGCAACGACCGAGGGATCGCCGATCAAGGACGTCAATAAGTTGCCGCAGATATTTCTACAGCTCACGGACCCGAATCGCGTCGGACAGACCATCGTCATCAAAGGCATTTGCATAGTCGGGCGAAATCCTTCACTTCACCCCGGCGACATCCGGGTTGTACAGGCAGTAGATAACGCCGAGCTTCGCCACGTGAAAGATGTGGTCGTCTTCCCCTCTACCGGCGACCGCCCGCTTCCTCACATGTTGTCTGGCGGAGACCTTGATGGGGACGATTTCTTCGTCATCTACGATCCTGATCTGATGCCCAAAGAATGGAATTACCCGCCCATGGACTATGTGGCTCCAAAGCCCTTGGAGCAGGATAGGGATGTCAACGCCAACGATATTAGGGACTTTTTCGTCAAGTTTATGAAGAATGACGTTCTGCCGCTAATTGCAACGGCGCACTTGGCATTTGCAGACCGAAATGGGCCCAAAACACAGCTATGTAAGTACTAGTCATCTGCATACCATCCTCTGCGTATCTGACCCTGATCTAGGCCTCTACCTTGCCGACCTTCACTCCCAAGCGGTTGATTATCCCAAGACGGGCAATCCAGCTGGGTTCAGCGCCAATTTGCAGCCGCGAAAGTGGCCGCACTTCATGGAAAAGCGCAACTCTTACAGGTCGCACAAGGCACTTGGTAAAATCTACGACAAGGTAGTCATGAAGAAGATCGAATTCCTGCCGCACTGGGAGCAGCCCTTCGACCAGCGCATCATCTCGCGCTTCGAGCTCGACAGGGCCACGCTCAAGACAGCGCGTAGGATCAAGTCGCAGTATGATATTTCCGTCCGCCGCATCCTCGCCCAGCACGATGTTGAGACCGAATTCGAGCTGTACACAGGGTGGGCCATGTCGCGGCCCGCCGTGGGCAGCGACTACAAGCGACAAGAGGACCTAGGCCGCGAGTACGACGCCGTCAAGTCACGCTTCCGAGATATGTGCTACGACGCTGTCGGCGGCCGCGGCGATCAGGAAGGGCTGGAGCGATTTGTTGCGGCCATGTATAAGGTCACCGAGCAGGAGCTCAATATTGCGCTGTTTGAGCATCGCCGCGGACCGACCAATGAGGCGGGCGAAATTATCCCCGAGCGGCAACTCCAGCCCAAGAGCATGCCGCTCATCAGCTTTCCGTGGATCTTCCACTGGGTCTTGATCCGGATCGCAACGGGCGACAAGTACGAGCCCAAGAAGTCTCGCCTAGCGGCTGCGCGTAGACACAGGCATGCTGGTCCCTCACTGCGCAGCGAGGCCATCCATCAGAGTCCACAAGGCCCCAACGGGCAGACATCTGCTTCCGAGTAACCTCGTCACCATCTTTTGGGGAGAAAAGGAAGCTTGACCTCAAACAAATACATTTGCGGTGGGCCGTTGAGTCAGCATGTTGGCTGGGTACAGTACACGCGCATCAATCGGCCGCGCGTCTCAAAAGTTCCATGTATGCTGGTTAAGCTCGTGGAACCTGGTTGGACGGGCCGCATCGACACGCCGCACGACCGCATATCCGCGGGCATGGGCCAATGCGCATAGCGTCCGTGGAGTTTATTTCGACGTCGCCTGCGAGGCACTGAGGACACATCAGCGTTGGTCCGGCCGCGACGGGAAGGTAGACCAACGTGCATAAGGTGCAGCGAGTTTCTTTTGACGTCTGTGGGGAGATCGGAGCATAGCGTGGTTGTTCTGAGGGCGAAAACATCGCCAGAAATCACTTGATTCTGGGCTGCAAATCGCGGGATTTCGCCTGGACTTGCAGGTGAAGGTTATATCTGGGCTATAGGGTAGAATTGCAGAGCAGCTATCAAGAACCTCTTCAAGGTTAGCCATCCACTCGGATTTCGGTATAACAATTATATTGCCGCGCAAGTGAGAAATGGAATACGCCGTAGATGCGGCGGCATCATAAAGTCGTCGCATGCCACAGTTATACGCTCCGCCGCTGAGCCATAATGATGAACTCGTAAGGACTGGAGCTCTGGAAGCTGTGAGATTGGTGCGTGGTGGTTGGTTATTGCTTACACGCCCGGCGCAGCTCCACCTTCACCGCCTTCCGCAAACGTTCTGCCCGCGCCGTGGCAAAATCGCCGTAGTCCATGACGCCTTGGTCCCAGCATCGCCATTGTGTGCCAACGGCCTCTGCGCGGCGACAAAACGGGAATCGACTCGGACCAAGCGCAGACGCCCACGCGACGAGCGCAACGTACAGAATTCGCATACCCCCGGAGCAGCGACCATGCCGCCGAAAAAGCCCGTCAACTGGAAGCTGTGGAGCAAGGTGCTGATCGGGTACGTTGGGCGGACGGCGTCAAAGGCGCATGCCTACGCGAAAAGCCTTTGAGAAATTCTTGCGTCCGGACGATTAGGCTGACCATGCGCGATTGACAGGGGCGCCATCGTCAGCGTCGGTGGCCCGGCGTTCACGTTCTGGCTCACGCCGACCGAGGAGGAGCTGCGCTCGCGCTACAACCCAGACCTGCTCAAGCAGAGCATCGAGAAGCGCGAAGAGCGAGAGCAAGAATTCGACGAGTTTGTCACGCGCCTGAAGGAGTACTCCAAGTCGGACAAGCCGAGTTGGTCTCCCCCATCCCCGTCCTGACGGGCGCGCCCCGCGAGATGCGAGTATGCAAGGCTAATCTCTGTGGCAAATCTCTAGTCTGGGTCGTTGTGAAAGAAGAAGAGGAGCGGCGGAAAAAGGCGGCTCTGGCGGCAGGCAAGGCGCAGCAGCGAGAAGCCGACGCACGCCGGGACGAGATGCGGCGGGAAGCCGGCCTTGGGACCAAGTGAGGCCGCCGAAGAGGGTGGTGTGTTGGTCGAAGCATTCGCTCGAGGGGACGGCGACCCCCCGACGACTTTGTAACAAAATGTAGATCTCCGAGGCGCTTCGTCCGTCTGTACAAACACCAAATTTTGCTCTACTGCGGTACGAGTGAGGGCGCATGCGACAGGCGCCAAGCTACGGGAGGCGGGGGAAGGGAGAGCACGCACCCCCTGGAGCGTGCCTCAAGCGCGGAGGAGGCGGACTGGGCCGAGGCCGCTCGGGACGCGCTCGATCTAGAGGCTGGAGTCTGGAGGCAAACATGGAGGCGGAGGCGGAGGCGAGCTTCCTGCAGCATCGCAACAAGCGGATCTGGAAGCAACTCCGGGCGATGGTGCCTCTCCCCGTCTAGTCTGCTGTACGAGTATGTCCGCCGTAGTCTGCATTCGTAGGTAATGCCTGTGGCAAGCCATCGCATCCGCCACCGCTCGTTGCAACCCTCGCGTCCAGGAGGATCGGCTCGCGTGAGCAGCACCACGAGGCCCCACGTCTGAGGGAGCACAAGGGAGCACACCATCCACCCTCGTCCTCGGGACATGTTGGTCGCCGAGCACAATTCTAGCGCCGAGAGGGAGCGATATATGGCCAGGGAACGCGACAGCCAACGACGCGATACGCCTGGCCTCTCTCCTTGGCCCTCACCACACCCTCACCAACCCAAAAGCCGAGGTTAAGCCTCATGCGGTGCAGATATCCGTTGAAGCAGACATATCTTCAGCAAGGGAGGATGAGACGGTCAATGCGGCGAACAATGCTCAGGCTGGCTTGGGCGATCTTTGTTGCAACCCAATGGATGGAGTTTCTCCGATGGGGCCCCCGACAAACGGGCCAGCAAGCCATCCAAGCCGGCTCGAGACGCCTCCAAGCGCCTTCTCCGGCGCCACGCGACGTAGCATGCGCTTGGCGTTCTTGGCAGCCGTCAAAAAGTCCCAAACAGTCCAAAAAGTCCCCAGGGAGGGTACGACGTAATAGGTATTCGCTCCTGTTGGTTTTCACCGCATTAGAGGCGTCTGCGCCGAACCTCCTCCGCCTGCGGAACTCCGAGTTGCTGCCCGCTGCGGTCTCCATTATCGCGACGCTGCATCTGGGCTCCGGCGTCGGCTCGACCTTTACGTACGAGTACCAAGACCCAGTGCCCCATTCTCCGATCGGGAAACATCTAATATCTGCAAATGGCGTGGTCCTTCACGATACTGGCAGGAGCGCAGATAGCACCATGCCCATATCCCAGCGACGCCACCAGCGAGCCCTGAGCCCTCATCGGCAGGTCACAAGGCAAAGCCATTGTTTTGTAATAACCTTCCTATAACAAGCCCGGGGGTGCAGCTGAGATGCGAGAGCACCTGTCAGTCAGCTCTTGGCCAATCTCGATGTTGCAATGGTCAGACAGCCCTCTGGATCCTTTCCTAGTCGGGGCCCTCCCTAACACTTCGGTGGCATCCATCATCTTTCTCCCGCATGCGCCTAATCCAGAGCCCGGTCAGTGGCGACACCGTTGTATCTGACAAAAATGCCTAAGCTCTGGACAGTTGGCGACGTTCCGCGGTCCTCATGCGCATCGCGATCGCTAGTCTGCAAGCAACTACTCCGTAGTCAGCCACACATTTGGCGATGGTAAGTGCTGTTGGTCCTGAACTGCAAAAGGTCTGTCCCCGGTCGGCAAACTTAGACGCTGCAGCACCAGAGCCACATGTCGGCTGCCAAGCCAACAATCGGTAGGAGCCATGGCATGACTACCAGGAACGTGTAGCCAAATCAGCGTTTGTATCCTGGCTTTGTCCTTGATAACGTCCTTGGCAGTTCACTTGGCGATGACCTTGGCGATGTCAAATGATACGCCGCCACATCATATATCAGAGCGCGGCTGTTCAACGGCAACTGCGCTGGCAAGTGTCAAGCCGGTGTTTTATTCTATCGCGGCGGCATTGTAAAAAGGTTTGAGCAGCTGCAGGCGCCCAGTGCTTCTAATTTTGGCCGCGACAGCAGCCAACCTCTCTTCACGAGGCCCAAGAGCGATCGAGAGAATCAGATTGCCACGTGCTGGGGGTGCTGATGCGACGGCACCTCCTCCCATATGCACGACAAGTTTGAAAAAGTGAGCTGCAAATAAGCATAAGAGGTCTCACGACCAACAGCATGAACCAAATGCCGCTTCGAAAAGGAAATGGCCGGCTGGGGTGTTGCCGCGGGCAATTGCGCATGACACTTGAAGACGATGCTACCAAATAAGCCCGTCAAGGGTGTATGAAGGAGCACCAAGTCGAATCTCGAACCACTTCACACGCGACAATGAGCGGGTCACAAGTCGTGCGCCAGTAGCGCGCTGTGGAGGAAAACAAAAGTCCATCGAGAACCAAATCGCTTCCCTCGCACAGGTCGATAAGGGCCGGGGGCCCTGGCAAGTGGCAGGGTCCAGGTCGGTTTCGGTGCACGATCCGGGGAACGCCGTTGGTTGCGGCTTGCGAGATGCCGAGCTTGGGATGGACTCCCAAGCCCTCAGTTCCAGCCAGAGCAGTCAAGATCCTTCCGGTTGCGGCTTAGCCCCCGACTCAGCATCAGGAGGCGAATTTGCCGTCCTGTTCCTCGGTGCAGAAGGCGCCCAGCCCATTTGGGCTGTCGATTCTGGGGTTGGCCTCGGCCATGCTGTGTCGCGGGGGACGGGACAGGGGATCAGGGCCTCGCGATGCCATTCAGGATTGATTCGGAGCCGATCGCAGGCGAGGCGCCTCCACCGACGACAGCGGCATCTGACGGCTTCCACTGGCTGCAGTGATCTCGTTCCAGGGCGAGAACGTGGCGTCGCGCCTCTCCATGTCTCAGCGTTTCACTGACTGAACCGGCTGCTGTAAGTGGTGGTTGCCGCGCGCGGCGATGCGCTGCAGGCTACGGCATGATAGGGGCACAGCACCCCGGCAGGGCTCGATATCGCGCGATAGAGTTGCGAGAAGGATGCCCGATGCCATATACCCCAGGCGGCCCGTCTATCTCCGCAATGCTCGTGGTGAGCTGGTAATTGCGAGGCAAAATCGCCCCCGATAGAGCCCCGACTGGCGACGTGCATCCTGATTCGGCGCCGGCTTCCGCCTGCCCAGCGCATCATCATCCCACTGAATCAACGAGCCTTGCCGCAGAGAGCAGTTGCGTTGGAAAGATCCGTCGAGATCCACTGAGATCCGGGGACGGCGCCTGCCTCGTGCCCGGGCAGCTGGAGAACGGGTGGTGCGAGGGCGTCTATTAAACAAAAGAACCTCCAAGATAAGGAACGCGGAGACTAGGGGGTGGCTCCACAGGGCCCCTTTGCAAGTTCAGGTGTCGAGCACCCGAGACTAGCCTGGCAGCTGAGGCGAGGCGAGCCTGTTGCGAGCCGTGCTCGTACAGTACCGGAGGGGATCAGAGCGACCACCCAAAGCGCCACCTCCGCCGCCACTGGCGTACTACAGACGTCCCTGGATGTGGTCACGAAAGCGGAACAGCGTGCCATTCACGACGACAAGCGCTGCAACAACCACGTCCATGGCCTTGCCGAGGCTCGCGGTCGCCGGCAAGAGGTGCGAGGCTGGCGGTGGCGATGGGAACGACGCGCATGATTTTCATGGCCAAAGTTTTGCAGTGCAGGGCAGTTGATGAGTAAGAGCCTGAATGCCGGCTGGCTGCTTCGGCAGCCGTCGTTGGATGCCGCTGACGGGAGCGGGTGTTAGGGTGCGCCTCCCCAGTGCATGCGCCACGGCAACCAGGAAGGGCCAACCAAAGCGTCCGGCCAGCGGCTGCCGAGTCGATACTGTAGAGCACCCTGCCTTGCGAGTATACTGAGGCTGGAAGTGCACGCCCTCAATTTACTCCGTATTCCGCGACTCAACCCCATTCAATCGCTTGCCTCATCAATTCGGCCGCAACTTGCGGATAGGTCCTTCATCTCCCGTGGCTTGCACGCCGTGTCGCCAATACGGGTTGGACGGCAGTTCCGCACCGCCCAGGCGGGTTGCCCGCTTCATTAGGCAGGTCGCGGCCGTCCACCCTATCGCATGCCACATGGACACAGACGAGGTCTCAAGCGCCCCAGACCGGCCACGAACCACGCGCAGGGGTGGCTGCAACGGGGTGCAGGGGTTGGAGGGGTGGGCCCGCCGGGCGTGCGTGCTGGGGGAGTGTCAGTGTCACTTCCGCATTCTGACGATGCGCCCCAGGGGTCTGACAACGCGAGCGTCTGGCTGCAAGCCATGCCCAGACCCGGAGCGGCCTTGTCTGCGTCCAGCCATCACCACCACCCGCATGATGGCTGGCTTGAGTGCGAGAGGTTCCTTCCTGCCGTGGCGTGCAGCTGCGACCAGCCCACCTTTGCCGGCCGCCTCTCGCCCGGCTCCGGGCTTGGATATAAACTCCAGCTCGTCCCTCGCTCTGCTCGCAGACCCTCCCCTCGTTCTCGTCACGTCTTGCCTCCTTTCTGTCAGGAATATCTTATCCAACAGTGGGGCCGAGTGCGCACAAGACCGGCATCATGGGCTTCAAGGACCGCTTCGGCGTCAGGTCGCGCGAGACCACGACCGAGGTCACTGATGAGACGACCGCCGCCCATGCGACGGGCGCTCAAATTCTTCCCACCGTGTCTGCCAACCACAACCCCGAGGCTGAGCTCCGGCGGTTCAGGAAGCAGCACAAGTGGGACCCCTTCCTGGACATCGACAAGCTTGACAACATCGACGATGCCCTTGCCTCTGGTAACGCCGAGAAGGAGGCTGCCATTGACGAGTCACTCATCCAGGAGGACTCGCCTTACCCTGAAGTCCGCGCTTCAGTAAGTCTCTCCTCTTCCCGGATCAAAGGGCTCGCAAATAGCAGCAAGCAAAAGTTGAGCACGCGTCTGGAGACTATGAAACTGACCGAATTCCTTTAGGTCCCGCCTCACGACATCGATGTCCCAGTCAACACTCTCCGCGCCTGGACCATTGGTGCCTTCCTCTGCACCATCGTCGCCGCCTGCAACGTTCTGCTTGGCTTGCGTCGAACTCCCATCACTATCACGTCCACCGTCGTGCAGTTGATTGCCTACCCGTGAGTCCATGCCTGCGCTCGTTTCATATTCATGTCACCGTACGATAAGTGTCACTGACCGTTCATGCAGTATGGGCGTCTTCTGGGCCAAGGTTATGCCTCACAAGTCCTTTAGGATTTTCGGCCAGGTTATTGAGCTGAACCCTGGGCCGTTCAACGTCAAGGAGCACACCATTATCACCATGATGACCGCTGCTGGTTCATCGCTCAGCTATTCCATCGATATTCTGCTCGCCCAAGAAATCTTCTATAAGCAGCATTTCAAGTGGGGTTTCCAGATCCTTCTTATGCTGTCCACCCAGGCTATGGGTTTCGGCGTTGCTGGTATTGCTCGCAGATTCCTTGTCTGGCCCTCGTCCATGGTGTGGCCGGCGACCCTCATTACTTGCACCGTCATGTACTCGCTGCACGACCACAGACCCTCGGAGCCCTCGCAGACCAATGGCTGGAAGATTGGCCGATACAGCTTCTTCCTCATTGTTGCCCTGGTTACGTTCGTCTGGGAGTGGTTCCCCCTGGTCATTGCGCCCTTCCTGTCCATGTTCATGTTCGCCACCTGGGCTGCGCCGAACAACGTTGTCGTCAACCAAGTCTTCGGAGGAAACACGGGTCTTGGGCTTCTTCCCATCTCCTTCGATTGGTCCACCGTCACGGCATTCCTGAATTCTCCTCTCCAGACTCCTGCCTTTGCCATCCTCAACGTCGCCGCCGGCGTCATTCTGACCGCCATTGGTGCAATTGGCCTCGCCTGGGCTGGCCCTGAATTCTACCGCTACTTGCCTATCAGCGCCAACATGAACTTCGACCGGTACGCTCAGCCGTACAACACCAGCCGCATTCTCACTCCAGACTTCACCGTCAACGAGACGGCCTACCAGGCTTACTCGCCTATCCTGCTGGGCCCTACCTTCTCACTCTCCTACGGCCTGGGCTTCGCCACGCTCATCTCCACCGTCACCCACGTCGCCCTCTTCTATGGCAAGGATGTCTGGAACCGTGCTTGGAACTCTAAGTACGAGGAGCCTGATGTCCACCTGAAGCTCATGCGAAAGTACAAGGAAGCGCCCGAGTGGTGGTTCCTTACCATCTTTGTCATCAGCTGGGCATTCGGTATGATTGCCAGCCAGGTTTGGCAGACTCACCTCCCCTGGTGGGCGTACATCATCTGCATCCTCATTGGTGTTGTCCTCTTCATCCCCATCGGCATGGTTCAGGCCATCACCAACCAGCAGACTGGTCTCAACGTCATTACCGAGATGATTATCGGATACATGATGCCCGGCCGCCCCGTGGCCATGATGCTCTTCAAGTCTTGGGGCTACATGTTGTCGTACAACGGCCTGCAGTACATTTCCGACATGAAGGTCGGCCACTACATGAAGATCCCTCCCCGCAGCATGTTTGCCGCCCAGGCCTTTGCTGTCATCTGGCTCTCCTTCGTGCAGATTTCCACCTACAACTTCCTCCGAGGAAATATTGCCGGCATCTGCACTCCCCATCAGTCTCAGGGCCTGACGTGCCCCAACGCCCGCACCTTCTACAACGCCAGTGTCATCTGGGGTGTCATTGGTCCTAAGAAGGTTTTCGGTCCCGGCAGCATCTACGCCTGGACGAACTGGTTCTGGCTCATTGGCTTTGCTGTGCCCGTCATCCAGTTCTTCATTGCACGCCGCTATCCCCGGTCTTGGGTGCGCTACGTCGTCACGCCCGCCTTGTTCGGTGCTTCTTCCATGATTCCCCCTGCTACCCTGTACTTCATCTTCCAGTGGGTCATTGTCGGTCTCATCTTCAACGGTCTTATTCGCCGACGATACTTCGGCTGGTGGTGTAAGTTCCCAATTCTCTGTTCGTGTCACCGGAGACGATGTAAGCTAACATGGACGTGCAGCTCGCTACACCTATGCCCTGTCTGGTGCTCTCGACATTGGAACTGCTCTTTGCACCGTCATCTCTGGTCTCGGCCTCGGCCTCAGTGAAACCAACATGCCTGACTGGTGGGGCACGACTGTAATTACGAACACCTTAGATTACAACGCAGCTGCCGTTACCAAGGTGTTTGTGGAAGGACAGGACCCGATTGGACCCTCGAGCTGGTAGAGAGCCGGTTTGGCTCTGCTCTGGATGAGTTGATGAGAGCATGACATAGTAAGACGTTATATAGTTAATTTTAAGCCACTGCACATAAACATGTATCGCCATTGTGTGTTTACACTTGTTAGACCCCGACTCGGCGGTTTTGTCAACCGTTAAGATCCATTTGGTGCTTCGTTTCGATGGCGGTTTTGGCCCCATGGCATTGGTCATCGCGCACAGTACGTGGGCATTCCGAGCGCTCACGCCGACAAGGCGATATCTGCCGGATCCTACGGAGTAGTCTGTACTAGATTGAGGTTTTGGCGTGGGCACTGGCTTCATCACGGACTGTGAACCACTGTCAGGTATTCCGCAGGTCGTGCGACGGAGCGCACTATGAGCAGAGAACAACTGTCGCAAAACTGCTATCCATGTCGTCATAGCCGATAGAATCTTGAGATCTATTGTTGACGATGCTGCAGCGTGACTAGTCTCATCCATGGACGTAGATCTGGTTTGCCCCGGAGCCCATTCGCCGAACCAGCCTCGGCAAGTGGGCGGCTACTATCTGCATCTCCCACATCCCCCTCCAAGACGTGTCTTGGGTAGAGAATCCAGCAGTCAGACACGGCGCTCGAGGCTTCAAAGTAACTCCTGATAGCAATTGCTTTGTACTGGCTCAGACAGGCAGATTTGAAACACACAGCAACTTGTGAGCACGAGACTCACTGTGGCGAGACGCATCCTGTCAAAGTCAGATTTTTGGCTCTGCGAGCAAATAGAAACTTTGTGGTTTTTGGAACCGAGGCTTGGGTATTCTGATACACTCGGACTAGGGAAATTTCATGTGACCCCCAAAACCTAGTAGCCGAGAGTTTTCAAACTTTAAGGCTTCTCTCTCACAGCCACTCGCTTCAATAACTCTCGAAATCATGCGACCCAACCTTGGATGTGGTGCTGAATCAATTAAGGCACTGGGAGGCTCTTGCGTCGACGGCAGTGTTATGGAGGCAATCCCGTGGGCAACACCGTCACCGATATGCCTCGCGCAGGAAGCATACGCTGCAGCAACCTGTGACATGGACGCAGCTTCCGTACCAGCGACAGCGTTGGCGAGGTTAGCAATAGCGCAGCTAAGGGCGGCAGCGACAGCTCTTGCGTTAGGGGCTGTCGTAAGGCGCATTGCCTTGACGATGTGATAGAAGATATCCGGGAGAACCCCGACGACAATTGGATGGGCTCGATAGGACTTCGATGGGTTTAAAGTCGGCCAGACTTTGCGAACGTTGGACACGGCTACGTGAATGTAGTCGACTGTGGAACAAATCTCGTCGCTCATTTTTGCGTCCGATGAAAACCTGGGCTGCAAGGCGGCAAAGCCATGTGCGGCGTTGCTGATGGTGGTAGCCATTGCTGTAGCGCCGGCCTTTGCTTCAGCGGCCGGTATGATGGCAACAGAGTCGGCGACAGTCGTCATGACGGCAACTACGGCGTCAATGATACTCGAAACCTCTGCTGTCGGTGCGGCGACGGCAGCGGTATAGATGGCCGCAGTGATGGCTTCTATGGTTGAAGTTGGATCAGGTCTGAAGCCCAGGCTGTCGTACGTTGGCGGATTGGCGAGTGGTGTGCTCTTATGCCCCCGCGTTTTCCGCGCGAGCCAGGCTCGAAATCGCTGCCGAAGTTTTGTCATATTAGATATGTAGCTGTTGGGTTGGTAGGATTATTGAGAAGGTGGAATTGAATCTGTAAAATACATGACCGAATCTTGCTTCAGTGCATTCAAAGTCGTGATATATATACATATAGCACCGAGCTTCTGAAAGGCACGTATTAGGCAGATAGCCCGGAGCTCGATACAAATAAAATTTAATCCATGAGTATCTTATAGAGTAAATATAAAACGAGCCTTTACACTAACTACATGTACAAAGCATAAAATAGAGTTCCTTACACGAAGCCTCTCAACTTGCCAAAGTTAGAAATTTGCCAGACTCAGGGTCATCGACGGTCCGAATGGCAATGCATTCGCTAAGGATCAAGTCCGCCCAAGATATCACTTCTATGTCTCCGGATGACCATCGTTGAGCTCAAATTCTTTATTCGCGGACGTAGACCTGGCTCGCCCCAGAGTCGAGCGTGCATCAGTGGCTGAGGGCCCCAAGCCTTACCCCGACCTGCCCGACTAGGGCGTTGCCTCTTTGGTGCATCAGGTGGGGCCCTCTCGGCAAAACACAAATTCCAGTTGCGAAAAGTCTTGGCACGCACAAAACCAACTCTACTTTGATCCATCACCAATCCGAGTCGTTGGCGACAAATCAGCCTCTAGACGCAACCCCTCATCTCCCGGTAGGTAGCACCGCCCGCGAGCATCGCATGCCGCCGAATTGCCGTCCCTCTGACGCCGTCCGGGACCGATCTCGCTGACCTATAACGTGTAGTCGTTCGAATCCCCCCGTCACAACCGTTGCCCATCATGGCCGACATTCAGGAGCGCCTCAAGAAGCTTGGCCAGGGAGCCCGAATTGGTGAGCCACGAAGCGGCGTCTTGCGCTTGACTTGCAGCTAACATGTGCGCAGGGTACGCTACGACCTCATCCGGATTGACACCTCCCCCGAACCGATCGCTAATCTCGTCTCCTTGTGCAGTGGAAAGGGTACTCCCCGGAGAAAGGTCAAGCGCGCACCCGCGCGGTCCGGTGCCGACGACAAGAAGCTCCAGCAGACGCTGAAGAAGCTCAACACGCAGCCCATCCAGGCCATTGAGGAGGTCAACATGTTCAAGTCGGATGGCAACGTCATCCACTTCGCTGCCCCCAAGGGTGCGTGACACACCGCCGGTTCCGGTCCCCGGCCAGCGATAGCTTGTTTGTGCTGACATGTCTCTCTCGTACGCAGTCCACGCCGCTGTCCCCTCCAACACGTTCGCCATCTACGGCAACGGCGAGGACAAGGAGCTCACCGAGCTCGTTCCCGGCATCCTGAACCAGCTGGGCCCCGACTCCCTTGCTTCGCTCCGCAAGCTCGCCGAGAGCTACCAGAACATGCAGAAGGGCGAGAAGGGCGAGGATGACGACGAGATCCCCGACCTGGTCGAGGGCGAGAACTTTGAGAGCAAGGTCGAGTAAGAACCCGCCTGCAATTTGAGAGTGCGGCAGGAGGCGCGGAAACCCGTGCCGACCGGCGGAAACGCCGTTGGCTGGATTTAAGGAACACGTTCCTCGTGCGAGATTCCTACGATAATGCCTGTGCTATGCAAGGAGGAGGTACAACGGTCAGGGTTTGGAGTGTGGCGGGACAAAGCGACACAGACGAACTGTCTTAGTTGATTGATTTGTACAAAACGTGGATTACATCGAGAGAAATACCAATCTCTAAAGATGTCCGACATGCGCATCAAGCCGCCACGTCTAACCCCCAGTCAGAGTCTCCCTCGTTCCGGAGCCAGCCGGCCAAGGCAACGTCGCGAACCTCGGCCTTGATTGATCTTCGCTGTTCCACCAGCGAACTGTCTTTGACATGTCCATACGTCTGCCCACCCAGACAAAGCTTTAGCTCTTGGTGGCCATCAAGCTGGCGTACAATCTCAGTCGCTGCCATCCATGTCTGCCTTCTCGACATGCGACTCGCTCCCTTTTGGTCGAACGGCTTCCTGCCCTGGATGACGCCGCCGATGATGGATTCTTCAACGCCAGAGCCGGACCACGCCGCCGCAAGGTTACTCGGCGAGATCTTTTCCGCACGAGCTTTTACCTCAATCCGCGAGGACCCGAATTCCTCTGTTGTAGTCTCCACAGTAAACGGCCTGAAGGCGTAGCCACCGCTCCATGAAACGCCGCTCAGCGTGCTCATTCGCCCGCTGCTGGAGAAGGAACGCTCGCACGCGGCGGCCGAATATTGCGACACGGGCAGCACGAGGATGTCGATATAGGCGCGAGTGGGATCAACGAGGAGCGAGGTCAGAGAGGAGAGCAGTGAGGTGCACTGCTTGAGGGCGAGCTTGTCAGAGCAGGATTTGGAGAGGGTGGCTGGGGCGTCTCCACGAGAGGGCTTGCGGCGAACGACACCCAGCTGGGAAAAGTAGGCACGTCCGGGGAGAGTCGTCTCGCCGTTGACCGCTGGTGATGGCGTAGGCACTGGCCAAGGTGAAGCATCATCTTGGGCAGCCATTATGAGCTCCATGCTTGCGTCTCCACCTACACATTGTTAGTTTCGTAAGCTGGGAAAAGGGAAAGGAGGATAATATGGTGCCTACATGGTGCTTCCGAGCAGTACATGTGCAGCCTGATGCCGTCCTTGATTCGGAAAGGCGGTGCGTATTGAGTGTCGTTCTTCGGTGCATGATGCGTGTCATTGTATTCAAGCACGCCCTTGCTAGCCCTGCTCTCACTCAATTTCCTGCATTCATCTAGGAGAAAGCGGTTGAAAGTCCTGATGGCCAGGATTTCCGCATGCCAATCGTGCAGCCCATTGCCATTGGCTTCTGGGAGTCTAGACGCGGGAAGACATTTCATGCCAGTTCTGCAAAGGCATTTAGAAGACGAAACTTTCAAAACAATCCAGGTGCACACCTACGCTAGAGCCAAGCATATGAAAGTTCCATCCCGCTCGGCAACAATGCCGCTCAGGGGAACCCACTCGTGAAGACCATTGTCCCGAACGACGGGCTTTCGCTTCGCCGGGAGTTTGTTGAATTCCGAGATGACGGCTTGGGCGATAAGATTCGGGCGGGATGTCATTTAAGCGTGCGAAGATTCATATCCTTCGTTCCGAATATATCGCACGAAAGACGTAAAACTTTAAGCAAATATGTGAAATTGGCAACGAAGCCATTCTCTATTGTTGAAGCTTTAGTGAGAAGCTCACTGAGATCGCGATGCCGAAGTACATTGGAGACGCCGCACCTACCAGTCGGGTCCACTTCGAGGAATAAGTGGAGCATGTGCCGCATCACGTGCGCCGCGTTTGGGCGATTAGCGTCAGTTCTGCCCTAGACCGCTTAGTCATTGCCACACACCTCCAATTCTGAGAAAATTGAACGTATCACGACCGCTCCAACTTTTGCCAACGCCAAATCCACGGTCCACGACACCAAACAGCCTTGTCGCCATACACCCACCGGAAGCGACAAGATGCGTACCTACGACGATACCTTCTCGGGCCAGAGAATTTACCCTGGCAAGGTACGACTTTCCTATTGTTTCCCTCTGTGGCGCTACGTTCGGTCAAAGAAAGAGTTGAAGATGTGCATGACGACGGTTGATGGATAGGAGGAGGAGGAACAAGCCCTCGAGCACGATGGAGGCAGAGACAACGGAAGCACAATTGCTAACGAGATGTTGCCGCACAGGGTAAAATCTACGTCCGTGGCGACAGCAAGGTGTTCCGATTCCAGAACGGCAAGTCGGAGTCGCTGTTCCTGCAACGAAAGAACCCCCGCCGCATCGCCTGGACCGTCCTCTACCGCCGACAGCACCGCAAGGGTATCTCTGAGGTACGATCGAACCACTGCATCCCCCCGATTTCTCGAGCCGCGGCTGCCCGCACGGCGCCCGGAACATGGCTAGAGTCAACGTGGAGGGGTTTTGAGAGCAAGCAGGACTAATGCAACCCTACAGGAGGTCGCCAAGAAGCGCACCCGCCGAACCGTCAAGGCCCAGCGAGCCATCGTCGGTGCCTCCCTCGATGTGATCAAGGAGCGCCGCTCCATGCGGCCCGAGGCCCGATCTGCCGCCCGCGCCGAGGCCATCAAGGAGAGCAAGGACAAGAAGGCTGCCGCTGCCGCCGCCAAGAAGGCCGACAAGGCGAAGAACGCCACGCTGGCTTCCAAGGGCCAGACCCAGCGAAACGTCAGCAAGCAGGGCGCTAAGGGCGCGCCGGTCAAGGTCGCCGCGCGGACCCGTTAAGGGGTGACGGGGCGAGAAAATGGAAGCGAGGCGGAGTCCGTGGTTCTTGTGTGTCTTTCCGGCCGGTTCTTCTACAATATCGGGTGCATGGATTGCCATAGGGTGCATTGGTAGTTGAGTGAATGACATACCGGTGCAATGGTCCCAACATCTACGGTCCCCGTGCTTCTGACGTGAGGATGTTTGACAAAGGCTACATCGCGGCGAGCTACATTGCGGCGACGGACCCGGCACACAGGATGAGGCGAGGCAGGGGAGAGTGAGGAGAGAGGTTTGAGTAGGGTACGGCTGCCATTGTCTATGTTCTCATATCTAGTCTATCTTGGTCGCGTGTGCTATGTGCGTGCATCTACAGGCTGGCCAGGACAGCCTTAGCGCCAGACTGGTCGATGGACCCGGCAACATCGTCGAGGCTGGCGTAGACGACCTTGCCGTGATCGACGACAATGGCGTAGCGAGCGGTGCGCTCGCCCTTGATCCAATTGATGCTCTTGCTGAACTTGGCGTCGAGGTCGGAGGCAAAGATCTGGCAGGGAACGCGAGTTAGTTCGGTAACCAAAGAAGCATTGGGTGAAAATTGCCCACCAGAAAGCCGTTGGTGACGTTGTTGGCCTTTGCCCAGCCGGACATGACGAAGGGGTCATTGTAGGCAATGATGATGACGTTATCGACACCCTTGGCGCGGAGGGCGGCCTCGTTCTCAATGTACGAGGGGACGTGCGCGTTCTGGCAGGTGGGCGTGAAGGCGCCAGGGACAGAGACGATTACGATCTTCTTGTTGGCAGCCTCTGCAACGCCAATCAGCAACAGGGCAAGCGAGTGTCTTCAGCCGCGGGCCGACGAACCTTTGCTGACGTCGTACTTCTGAGGGATGCCGCAGACCTTGAAGCCGTCCTCCTCGGCAGAGTGGGGGATGTACGAGAAGGAGACGTCCTCGGGGAACGAGTCTCCGGCCTTGAGCAAAGACATGGTGGAAGCAGAGGGGGTAGGGGATGCTTCGTGTAGAAATGTGGTGTTTTCCCGGGTGACAATGCCAGACGGGACGAGGTGAGAGGTTACGGCGAGGGGAGTTGTTAAATAATGGCCAGCTAGCGGTCTGGAATAAGACGCAATGCGCCGGCGTTTTGTGCCTTATTAATGGGCGGCGGGGTCGGCACGCAGCAGATTCATCGCGCGGCTGCCGGCGGGGTTCCTGCGCGGCTGCTGCGCGCGCCACGGACGGGCCCAGCCGGCACCCGGGAGCAGCGAGTCGTACGATGGCCGGTGCCGGCGGGCGACGAGGAACGAGGACATTCACGGTAGGGACTTTGCGAGTCACGCGTGCCTTTCCTTGGCCCCAGCTTTGTAGTGGTGCGCAGACGACGTCAGGAACCCAGCTCGGCTCGGAGCGCCGACGGTTGTACAGCTGTGAACCGGCGAGCGTTGGTGTGGGTCTTGGGCCGACCCGGGACGTGCTCTGCCGCCGGACGCTGCGGCGGGGGCGCATGACGTGGCCCGGGGTGCTTTATACTTCTCGGTGGTACGAAGGTTTCAGGGCCGGAGCCTGGCGGACGGCCGAGGTCGGGCGAGCGAGCCTTGACGGTGCTTGTTGAGAAGCCTCACTCATGCATCCGCGGGCTGTAAGCCATGTCCCAGCAGCCGGATGCCGTGGTCTTGCTTCACTGGCGACGATAGGCTACGGAGGAGAAGAGACCAGGCGCAATAACACACCGGCTGGCGCGAAGCGGATGACTGTCCAAGCTGTCTGCCAGCCATCAGCTGCCTCTACCCCAGCGCATCGGTCCAGTGCGCGGCACCTCACGCTGACTCAGGCGCAACTGTCTAGAACCGCAGTGCCGTCTTCGACGTGGCTGTGTGTCTTCTTGTTCAGCCAGGGTCTCACCTCGGGGAGTATAGATGCCTGTCCTGTGTTTCCGTACCCTAGAGCAGACCTTCACTCTTCACCTCATCATGTCGCACCCTGCGGAGGCTATATAGACTTACAACTCCGCCCTCTTCACCGCGTCTGACGTCGCAAAGATATATCAATAAGCTTCCCGCATTTGACTTGAAATCGTCTTTCATCGAGGTGTTGAAACAGTCACTCAAAAAAGAGGAATGGGGCGCGGACAGCAACCCCTACAGCGTTGACAACTGCGGTCCGAAGGCGAACAGGCTCGCCGGCCCACCATGGTAAAACAAGACATGAGTCTTATGGGTCTCTAACGCGGCTCCAATGTGGCGTCGAGAAGTAGAACTGCTCGTTACGATGACAGCATCCGACGTTGCAATGGTACCGCACTGACGCTTAAGACGCAGTTGATCTATTACTATGCTATAGCCTTCAAGCGGTTGGGACCAATGCTTCTGAGTCAAGTCGTCTTCGAGAAGCGAAGTGTGCGTTTCTGACGTGGCAGGACAAGATCTCCAAGCGACATTGGGTCTTGTGGATGCTCCACAGGCTGGCGCTGCTCGGGTGGCGAGTATCTGCGATGGCTGTGAGCATGGCCATGGACGAGGAAGCGCATTAGCGGGATGAGCTTAGGCGGCAGGTTTCTGTCGGCGATGGCTGTGAGCATGCGCCATGGACGAGGAAGCGCATTGGCGGGATGAGCTTAGGCGGCAGGTTTCTGTCGGCGATGGCTG
>JALHCE010000151.1:0-14776 GCA_024340795.1 Tolypocladium amazonense
GCTCCTTAAACGAGACGTGCCCCCCCCCCCCGGGGGGTTCGCTACGGCATCGGTCAATCAAGCTCCAGAACGTCGAATTAGCAATTGTTGTACATATTTTGGCCACCTCGGCTCGACAGACTAAGCACCACGTGAACCACACCACGACCACGCGGGCAGACGACTAATGGAAGGCCACTGATAACCTTGTAAACGCCACACTATTTCCCCGTCAGCTCGAGGGCCTGCCGGGTCAGGCAGCCAGCCTGCCAACAAGAGGCAGCGACACCTCACCCAGCACTGCCCTCTGCGGTAGCCCTGGGCCATTCGTCCAAGCCGGCGTCTCTACGCCATTGTTGCGTCTCCTGATCGAGACGCAGAAACCACTTGTCAATGGCACCGGCGGCGGCCGTGATGATGGCGTCCACTCCCTCGGCGGAAGGATCCGGATCCACAGCCACGCGCTTATGGGATGCGCTGTGCTTCCCCAACTCGTCTCTATGCTTTCGTTTCCTGTCCCGCTCAGCGAGCCACGCCTCCCTTCCGGCCAGGTACTTGACGCTATGTCCCAGAGCTGCACTCGCCGGTGAGAGTCCCTTGTGCGAGCGATCAAGTGGTGGGGCTGTGAAGAACAATACTCGCCCGGCGCCATCGTGCTGAAACCTTTGGCGAAGCGCCGGTGGTAGCGCCTCGTTGACGTTGTCAGGCAGCGTGTACACCTCCGGAGGCCGTGGAGGGTTGTATATGTTGGCGTTTGGAGCGGCATTGCCCGCAGCTGGAACAAAAGGCGACCGGGTAACTGGGCCCAAGGGGGCTTGGCTGTAGCTGGGGCCCACAGGATTGGGCACGGGCTGGTGCTGAAGCCCAACGGTGGCAGGTGACTGAGGGTACCCAGGCGGGTAATTCTGCGCATATACCGGCTGTTGGTGCTGAGGCTGGTGCGGATGCGAGTGCTGATAGGCCATGGGCCGCATGGCCATGTGCGGAGGAGGTACAGCGATGTGAGGAGCTTGGTGCGGGATAGGCACGGGCGTCTGGTGGTGGTTCAGGGGGGCACTACCTGCCACCGGGGTTGCTGGTGGGAAGTGAGGTGTCGATACCTGAGCGTGGTACTGGCCGGGGGACGGAGACGGGCCAGGTCCATGAAATGAAGCTTGAGCCGCCGGCACGTCTCTGGCCGAGGCCGACAACATCGAGGACCGCCGGAAAGCCTCGGGTTGCACCTCGGGCATGGCTGGAGCCGGGGGTTGAGGAGGCGGCGTCGGCTCCGGTGGGGGCGACTCCTAATCGCATAGTCAGAAAATTGGGAAATGGAGAATTAGACAACCCGCTCGGCCGACCTCAGGCTCCGGCTCCGGCTCCCGGCGCACTTCCGATCTGATTTGCATAGCAAGATGCGGCGGGGGCGGGGATCAGACTCACATTAGACTCCGGCGGACGCCGATGTACGGCGCCGACGATTGGGGGCGCGTTCGGGCTTCCCCACGTCGGTCGTGGCAGGTTGTCCGTCTCCTTGGCGTCCTCGCGTAGCAAATGCTTGATTGGACTGGGCATCTTTCTCATGCGACGCGGCACTTCAAAGAGGTCCATCTCGTAATCCTTCTCGCGCACCTCGTCGGGCACGCAGCTCGCCCACGTCTTGATCTTGTTGAACCTGAACTTCTCCTCGTTATACCGCGACTCGCACACATAAACCTCTTTGTCCGGCGGAAACCCTCGCGGACGGCCCTTGTTAAAGCGAGTCACGAACATGACGAAGCATCGGTCCAGGACATCCCCGATCTGATGGTCGCGATACTGGCCTGTCTTGACCACCTCCTTCTCGAAGAAGTGCTTCTCGTATCGGTGAACCGTCTGCTCCGGCCGGTAGTACCAGCATGCATTGATCCATCTCTGCCCATCGCGATCCTGCCAGGTCCTGAAAATCTGCGCGACGATGGGCTTGGCCAGGTCGTTGGGATTGCGAATATGGACCCAGTCACCTGCAATAGGATACAACTGTCAGTAACGGGGCGAGAGAATGCCACGCATCAAGCAGCACTCACCAACCCTCCATGTCTGCCCGTTGTACTGTATATCAGACAAGGGAAGCTTGCCATCCTCATCACGAAAATCGTCGTCAGGTTTGGCCTTTTCCTGCTCGGCGAGCGTGCGCGCTTGGCGCTGGAGCTCAACGGCGGCTTGGAAAACGTCGCTGTCGTCTTCGTTGTAGAGCTTGGCGTTTTCGAACATGAGCTCAATATCTGCGAGGGCCTGATCCACGTTCTGATACTTCTTTCGTTTCGCCTTCTTCTTGATGTTATCCAGGGCAATGGGGTTGCTGATGATTTGGAAATAATCTGGAACCGCAGCCTTGTCGGGGAGCTTCTCAAACGGCAGGACGAGGACATTTCCATCCTCATCCTTGTACTTCCTGAGACCCCTGAGAATGGAGGAGATGCGGGCCTCCATTGGCGTCAGCACCATGGGCGGGCGGCCTCTCTTCTTGTGCGCGTCATCGTCCTTGTCCTCATCACGATCTCTGCGGCCAGATGAGGACGGACGCCTGGCGATGTGCCGCCGCCGCCGCCGCCGCCCTCCGTCATCGTCCGAGTATTCTTCTTCCTCTTCTTCTTCTTCGTCGTCGTCATCCTCGTCCTCCTCCTCGTCCTCCTCGCCTGCGTCGTCCTGAGCATCTTCAATCTCGGAGCTCCGGGATGGAGACTCTTCGGCCGGAGGGAGCTCACCCAGATCGGGCAGTTTTGCATCGTCGGCCGAAATCTCGTCCTTGTCCAGCAGCTTTTTCAGTTCCTCCTTGAATATCTCTCGGAGCCGAAGAGCCGCGCCGAAAATGGGGGCCGAAGGGCGATTGTAAACCTGGGCGTTGTGGCAAATCTGCGCGACGTCTTTTACAAACTCCGAAAAGGAAGTATACTGCTTCTTTTGCGTTTTGCCCTGCGCCGCGCGGTCAGTGAGGCCTGACTAAAAGCATTGCGCAGTCTGATCAACCCACCCGAATAGTGCTGAATGCGATGGGCTCACTTATGACCTCGAAGTAGTCGGGCAGTACACGTCGGTTGGGGATGCGCTGGAAGCCTGCCGCAAGCTCCTCGCCGCTGTCCATCAGTCTGCGGTCAGCAAAGGCTTCGAGTAGCTCGATCAGGCGTGGGTGTCCCTACTCCTCTTCCACGCTGCAGAGATACGTAGACAACTTGTGTATAATCTGGAACATATCGTGGTCACTGTCCTCGCTCGCGCCGTCGTCTTCTTGGCTCGCCTCGCGTTCATTGTCGCTGCTCACGTCGTCTGCGCCATCTTTCATCTCGACATCATCGTCGCCCTGATCTTCCTCGAGGGACCGGCGCCGCTCGGGCGCGCTGACCCGACTTGCCGACATGGCGCGACTGATGCGCATATGATCAAACGGTGCCGGTGTAAGGGCGTTGGCCAAGCCGTGGCGCTTCACCTGCGTAAGGGCGCGTCGCTCTCGGGTTCTGACGATGGGCTGGGGTTGAGTCGCGCGATGCATTTTAAGTGGGTTCGAGAATACCAGGGACGCGATCGCTCTGCACGTACCGATGTACACAGTGCCCGCTGGAGGCTGCCGGTCTCCGCACAGGGTGAGTGTTTCGGGTGGCGTTCCAACGCCCCCTATTATTGCGTCCCGCTCGCAGGGGCGTTTCGCAAGGTACCTTAAGTAAGGTAGCCCGTGCGTACGGATAGGTACCTTTTGTAGGCATGAAACTAAGGTACTCGCAACCCGTAAACTTGAGTATACGGCTCCGAGTAAGACAAAGCCTCACATCCATCTTGCCAAATCACGAGCATCTAAGCCGCCGTGCGGCGCGGGCTCTTCCTTCTTTCCCGCCTTTTCACCGGGGTGACTTTGGCTTCGTCTTGCTTTCCAAAAAATGAGGGCCCGGTTCAAGGGTCCCTCGGGATCTGGCATCATCGAGCTCGCCGACGATGCGACAGTCCAAGCCGTCTTTGACCTCATCAAGGCCAAGACTAATATTAACAGCTTTACCCTCAAGTACGGCCCCCCCATGGCCATGGAGACACTTGACCTCGGCTCTAGAGACCAACCCGCCAGCTCTTTCGGTCTCCACGGCCAGACACTCACCGTTGTTCCAGGCGAGCCAAGGAGTGCCTCCCGATCGCCCTCACCATTAAGGGCCAGGGGGACTGGGTTTCCTACTGGCAGGCTTCCGCAGTCGTCCGGAGCAGCGCATGGCGAGGACTCGGGAGAAGTTGCAGTGCCGTGGCCGGAGCGTGAGGGCACATTGTGCAAGTCGCTGCTGTAATAAATCATGCTGGTGAGTTGGCGCTGACAGGCAGCAGTACTCCGTGTCATGCCCAGCGACAACAGCTGCCTCTTCACCGCGTTTGGCGGAGCTTTGCCGCAGCAGATCCCGGCCCAACGGCTCCGGCGTATGATGGCAGACTATATTAGCGAGCACTCTGAAGTGTACTCTGAAGCCGTCCTAGGATGCTCGCCTACGGAGTATCGTCGTAGCATCCAAGATCCGGACCGCTGGGGCGGCGGCATCGAGCTCAGCATCCTATCTTCCATTTTCGACATCCAGATCTGCACCTACGATGTCCAGGTGAGGCCAGAATGAGCTTCCTTGCGCCTATCGTTGCATTAGCTCCGGCTTACAACATTCAAGACGCAGAATCTCATCAACTTTGGCGAGATGAAACAGGATCGTTGTGTCCTTGTCTACTCGGGCATCCACTACGACCGCGTCGCCTTTTCGTACTCGCATTTCCCCCACGATATGACCTCACTACCACCAGACATGGATCGCACACTGTGGCCCACGAATGACGCCGAAATCCTCCAAAAAGCGCAGCAACTCGTAAAGAAGCTGCATGCAGCGCACTACTACACTGACACCGAGGCCTTGATCCTCAAATGCGATGTACCAGGCTGCGATTGGATTGGAAGTGGGCAGCTCGAGGGCAGGAAACACGCTGAGTTGACGGGCCATGTTGAGTTGAGCGAAATCACCGACCACGAAGGAGACAGCGTGCTACGCAAGTGCAGTGCTCCGCAATGCGATTTCATAGGCCAAGGAGACCGAGCCGTGCGACAGCATCGCGACGACACCGGCCATGAACAATTTGCCATCATCCCGGATCGCTAGGTTTGACATGGTGGCACTGGCACGGGGTGACGATGCCGATGATGCTGCGGCGGCTGCGAATATTCGTCGTCGATGGGGTCGGCGTTGACAGCAATCAACACGCCGGGCGCACCTTGGAAGGTAGCAGGGGTAGAAATGTAGGGGGTGCGCGACAGCCTTCGCTGGCGGACGAGCGGTGGCATATCATCTGTATCAACTCTGTACGGATGTTCCGTTAGGTATGAAGCACAGGCGAGCATCTCAAAACACTGATTCTACGGCAAGACTGCTGCCTTGCCATGTATTTGGCAGATATGCGCTCTATGCCGCGGTTGGTGGGCCAGGCCAGGCACCTCGACAGATCGCACCCTCACCCTTCAGGAATACGCATCCCGTCCGCGCACTAGACATGTAGGTTCATGACTGAGGTTCCACGGCTCAAGACATTTCAACCTTCCCCAACAGCGGCAGTGAGGTTGACAAAGAGAAAATGAGAGGGCTCGACCCGGTGGGAGACGCCGGCTTTCACAGCCGGGCCATCAAGGCTCAAGTGGGCCCGCCACGGCAGACGGAGAAGGCGCTTCAGCCGTGCTCCGTTTACACCAGGTCCGCAACTAAGTAGCAGCCTGCCGCACCCGCCCTGTCCCTGCCGGACCGCCGAGTCGACCACACTCCGGCCCCACTGGTGTCCCTAGAAAAACCGGAGCTGGACCGGTGAATCAGAAAACTGGTCGACAGAAGTCTCCATGCTTCGGCTACGAAGCTGAGGTGCTGGCTCTTGGAGCGGAGGGATTGCGATGTAGGGCGTCCATATTCGCCAAGGAAAGGCCGAGGAATTCATGCTTGTTTCTCCATTCTTGCTGGCTGGCTGCAAATTCTCTCATGTTAGATGGCGGAGGGGGAGGGTCCGTGACCTTGGTTATCAGGTAGGCTGTAGAGGCCTCTGCGATGCCGTATATAAGGACTCCGACGAGCGGGACTTTGATGAGCACGTAGAATCCCAGTCCAAAGCCAAATAAGACGGCCTCTCGATTCCTGAACCAGTTTCGCTTCTCCGTCTTCGTGAAGTGAACACGAGCAAAGTAGGGCTCCAGAAGCTCTCGCATGAGGCTTCTGGATGCGAAGTAACTCTGCAAGAATATGACAAGGTATCTCCGAGGCAGAAACACCCCCGTCCCAAATATGGCAGCGGCAGGCCCGAGGCCGACGGCCCGGTTGAATGTGTAGAAACTCGCGGCGGGTAGGACGAACTGTCCGACAAAGGGGAGGTACGAGAGAGACCAGATGGCAAGGGAGATGCAGCCTCTGCGAGCAAATCGATACAGAAACATGGACAGTCCCTGGGCTGTGCTCTCAGAGTGCGTGCTGCCGTCGGAGACGTGGTACTGCCGGAGGTTGGGATAGTACATATCTCGCAGGTCCTCGGGCTTGTCGTGCTTGTGTTTCTGAATGTAGGTCCTATCAACCCATTGGAGAGACTGCATGAATCTATGCAGGCAATTAAACTTTGTCAGCAGGTGCATTGGGAGGACGACGACCTCAAGTGCCGACGTGGGATGCTTAAGCAGATCGTGCCACGTACAGGTTGTCCAGTGTCGGCACGATGTAGCGCATGAGGGCCATGAGGAAAAAAGGGACCTGGAGAACGTATTCCCCAATGAAGTTGAGTCCGTCAACGAGCGAGTCGTCCCATGACACGGAGTCCATGGGGTAAACCAAGGACAAAAGCCAGAGAGAAACCCGGACGCCGGCGATCTGCAGAACGAGGACCAGAAGAAGCGTCAGCGTAGGGCGCCGGGGAAAAGTCTCCTTCTGCTAAGAATGAGTATTCTCACCGGAATGGCGATGATGAGCCGAATGACAATGCCCGCCACAACGGCGAAGGCAGCCTGGCGGTAATGATCGCTTGTGAACATCGCAGGGTTCTGAAGAGCCCGGTGAGCTTGCATGAAGGTCAGCGACTACGAGCGAGCCCTTTCTGTAAATGAAAACTCGCCTCCAACGAAGGTGAGCTGGATGCCGCGCAAGAATGCATCGGGTTCAAAGTGTGACATGTCGAGCTTCTCCCTGATCTTTTCCGTGTCGACCCTCTGCTCAACTGCCCGCTTGAGCCGGTCCGCTTCGCCCTGAAGCTTCTCTGCTGTTGACATGGTTGCTTAACTCTGACGTGCAAGTCAGCAGTGACTCCGCGACTCCTTGGCGACGAATAATGTATCCAAGTCTCTGCACCACGGTACCGCCGGATACCTGTCGAGGCAGTTCGTACTCGTAATGTGCTGTCAACAATCCCGGGTCGTGGATTGACGTTGGCTATGGGGTCAAATGAAGGTGGATGCATTACGTAGGTGAGCAGGGTGTCCATGTGCAGGGTGGAGGGATCCTGGCAATGAACCACCTCGGGTACCTACCAGGGACCCATGGATTTCTCGTGCCTCAAGTACCTACCCGTACGGGTAGCTTTCCTTCTCCCTTAAGGTACGGTAACAGGCACGTACGAGTACTCGTATGTGCGCCAGCATACTCCCCTAAGGCCGTTGAACGATCCCCCTCCGCCCCGCCCCCGCCCCTCGGATCACCCTACGTGCCAAGGTACCTTGCTAGCAGGTACTCGTACTCGTAGTCATCCTGCCTGGCTTCGTCCACCCTTGCTTCCTGATCCCCAGACAACAGAGAACAGTCTCTGCCACCACCGTTACGCCACCGAATAATTAGACCCTTGGACCATCACGGATCACGCTGCGATACCACGGCGGCGTCGCGTTCAGCGTCGCTTATACATCAGCTCAACCGCGGCCATCGAACGGGCATGGTGGTGCAACGGGACCATCCCTCCGCCAGCCGCTCCTAACCAGCCGCCATGTCTGCGTCTCGACACGCATTAGACGCCCTCCGTGCTCCAGCGCGATAGCTGCGCCAAAGTTCTTACATGGACAATACGAGGCAGCCTCAGCACGAGTTCTCGGTGGCTCGGCGAGCCGTGACCGTCCCAACGGCATTGCAGGCCAACCTCCATCACCTCGGTGCCGCCGACACCTTGAGCGCCTCAAGCGCTGGCGCCTCGGTAGAGACGCTCTACAGTCATCCCGATGTCAAGATTATATCGTTCGCTGCTGCCAGCGGCGGGTCAAGGCGCGCCAGCGATGCTGCTGTCTCCAATGCTCCCGTCGACGTGGAAGTCGGCGCTTTACCTTGGTCGTCCCGGCTTGAGCGCATCATTGCTGTCGGTAGGCTGGCCCTGCTCAACGCCCCTTCTCCCAGCCAGCTTGGCTAACAACGAGTAGGGCCGTTCCGCGTGTACCGTGCGCCGGGCTCGGTTGCTTTCCTGAGCTGTGGAGCGGCTCTGCAGCCAATACTCCCAAAGAGCCAATGTTGGTGCATTGACCAAGCTAACAGCAAATTCGTCCTGCAAATACGACGGCCCAACTATTGGAGAATAGAGCTGCCCGTCTCTGGTCCTGAGGATGAGAGGAGGGCGCGGGAGTTTCGGGACGCTTTAGACGGGGTACTCCAGTTTGAGAAGACTCAGTGTCCCTTCCGTCGGCCATTCACTGTCGTGCTTCCCGAAAAGCCTAGTGTTCCGGTCAAGAAGAAACCGTGGGTGCGCCCGGATGTCCCATCCGCTCCCCCTTTCGGAGCAGAACACTACTCCACTGACACGGCTCGGACCCGCCACCCGACGAGTGAGCGAGCCGGCACAATCACTTCAGAAGGCCGTGGCAGCCAGGAGCACGTTCGGGACGCCTCTCCGAATCCTTCGGTGCCCAGGCTCTCTAGCATAAGTACACTACAAGTGGGTGCCGAGCCAGGCACAGACGTGGCACGCTTGCCTTACGAGGAAAGCGCAAGGGGCCTCATCACGGCTGAGCCTCCGAAGGCAGCCTACTCTCGGCAGGCCTCCTGGTGGGAGACGGCGCACCTCGTGAGTCCTGGTATTGATGCACCCAGCCCTTCGCCGGCTTCTTCCGCGACAAGATGCGCCTGGGGAGCGGTGCCCGATGCCTGTTCTGGCATGATACCCGTGCTTCAGGCGCCAAGTGCACACCATAAAGACTCGCTCTCGAGTACCCTTCTCATGCGGGTGGCATCAGCATCAAGCCCCGATGAAGATGACTCCGCGCCATGGCTCTCCGCTGACGAGTCCCCCTCAGGGTCGCAAGATTCCTTCCACAGTGCCCCGTCATGGACATCCTCGGGCACGCCTCCACCCGCATCGCCTGCTGCGTGGCAATCCGTGCCCTACATCCCGCAACCGTGCAACGGGGGCAGAGATGATTGCAACTACACCACAGCTGGTAGCCCAAGCAGCCTTGAATCTCTCATTGATCCTCAAATTCACAGAGTAGAGCGAGCTCCGGACTGCCCAGTATCGGAAGATGCCCAGGGCGACTCTACAGGTGTCGCGATACGGCGCACGAGAGCCCGGGCTCGAGTCCACACAAGCGGCCAGCTTGCCTCGAGGCGGAACATGTCGCCCTCACCGCCCCAGGCGAACGTGTTGGATGAGCCTCAACGCAGTGAAACGAGGTTGGGAATAGTGAGGAGACTGCCTAGAGCCATCATCGTCAAGACCTGCGAGCTGCTGCTGGGCCCACCGAGCCATCTTATTGCCATCATGTTGAAGGTCGCATCCAAAATCTGCGCCGGGGAGTGGAGGGGACGGGTTGACGGGTACGGAGAGGGCGGAGAGCGTATCCCCGTGCAGTGGGACTATATGGATGGTGAGATTAGTGACTGGACGGACGACGATGAGGTTCCTGTGAGCCAGCATCCGCGACATCGGGTGCGAGTGGGCTCTGTTGACATGTCTGTTGGCGACGGGCGACCGGACTTCACGGCTGAACTCCAACGCTCGAGTGTAGACTAATACCGAGTTTGAGACTTTGATTGTGCTTGCGACTCCAGCCCATGTCATCCCTCGTCTCCTCATTCTTCATGAAGTCTCTCGGTTGCATGGGCGATTGGGGGACAGGCTAGTTTGACGAGAGCATTGTCGTTGAACAATCAATTCAAACATTGAAGGAGGCCTAGACCTCGGGGGCTATAGCCTCCTTGACATCAGGTCAGGGAAGACGGACGGCGTATCAGTCTGCTTTCTATTCCCTCCGAGAGGTATTGGAGCACCCAAGGCAATTGGACAGGCAGGCGCCGCTACAAGTATGAGACTAAGGCCGTATGATGGTGCGGGATAAGGTAGAACTGAGCCAGCAACTGAACTGCGTGGCATAAAAATCCATTTGAATGTTTGCAAGGATGTATGCTCACTGTTCGTCTCCCAGGGAGTGGAACTCATTATTACGAGGATGGGTAGTTTGCGTCTAGCCCTGATGTATTGCTGAGGCGCGAGTCAGTCGTCACTCATAACATTTTATGCATGGGAACGTGTTCTGGCCAACTTCGGAACTGACTGAAACTCGGCCGGGGTATATAAATAGAACTCGAGAGCGGGGTGGCGCCGTGGGCTCGTCTCGTCTCACTCCTCACCTCGGATGTGGCGAGCTTATAATTTGCAAGGGGGGGGCGGCCAGTTTGAAAACTTACATGTTACTGCTGCGTGCTCGTGGCAACCCCAGTGTCCCAGAATAGTGTCACTCTCCACGCCGTGGTTGATGCCGGGGCTCTGAGTCGCAATCCTTCGCGGCGGTGCTTGCAGCTTTCGCTCAGTTTGCGACTAGCCCCAGCCAACCAACGATCTCGCACCCCGGAGGTCGAGGAGACATGTGCCAACACTCACAGTGGTTTCCGATTCCACACGAGGGGCCTGTCTGCCGCTTCTCCTTCGCACACCAACCTATTCATACTCAATATCCTGTCTCCATCCCTCCGTCGCCCCCTCGTGAAGATAAGGCCGCTCGTTGGTGTGGCCCTGCTTGGATAACACGCGATATCAGAAGGCAACGGCACGGCCACGACAGCGCGCTCAAGGCGGGAGCTCGCCGCCAGGCAAACAGCGATGGCATCCACACGAGAGGACGCGCGCGCCGCCTCGGGCCACCGCCCTGGTTTCTATGTCCATCTGGAGCTCGGCGTGTCGTGGACGCCTCGACATGAACCTAAGACGCGCCATCTCTCCTACGTCTCAAGAAACATGCGCCAGCGGGCATGCCAGTGTCCCGGTCACGGCCCCCCGTCCAACACCGACTTCTCGGCGTACCAGCCGTCCACATATGACCGCAACTTCGGATACCATGGCGGCAGCGCTTCAACCGCGGTATGCCATCACCAAAGCCACGCAGGCCACCACTTCCCGCAGCAGCTGCTGCATCACTACTGGCCGCAACCACAGGGGGCCCATCCCTACGGCCGGTCCGAAGCTCAACACCGACCTCGGTGCAGACCCGGATCCAGATCCAGATCCAGATCCAGCAGCAACATGCCTTCGCGCAGCCGAGGCAGCTCGGCACCGCCACCCTGCAATGACAGCCCGTGGGATGCTGATCCAGAGCCCATGGTGGCAACAGCTTTGCCCAGGCGCAAAGCAATTCCATATTTCAAGGCTCTACCGGCCACTCCTGGCCAATTTCGGCTCGGTGAGGATGGTATGCCTTGGTCCTCACTGGGGTTACCCATGGGATGCGATGACAGTAATGACAACGCTTTACCCGGTGGCTCTAGCCCTCGGTCTGCCTCGCGGCTCGATGACCGCGAGACAGGTCGAGCAAGGGAAATCGAGTCATTCGCTGCCGCCATGATGACCGTTGATAACGGCTTCGAGGATCAGTGGTGGAACCAGGGGCCTCGCTTCGTCAGCGTAGCTGGCGATCTTATATCACCCACTTCCTTGGGAACTATGAGTCCCCGGATTACTACATTAGGCTGGGCCGTGACTGATAACGAAGCAGCTAGTCACGGCCCTTCCTCTACCTTTATACCAGTTGTCTCGCCTATAAGTAATAATTCCCCTTTTAAATAGCTATAAAATATATAACGCTACCTTAGTCTTCTATATAATATAAATATATTTTTTACTTTTACTTTTATTTACCTTTTAATCTTTATTTTTAATTTTTATATTAATAATTTAATATAAGGTTTATTTACTTTATTAAATTAATATTATAAAAATTAATTATATATAATATAATAAATTTTTTATATAATACTTAATAAGTATAAGCTTTAATTTTATATTAATTTTAGTATATAGTTTACTTATTTTTAAGTATTTTTTAATATTTATTATACTTATTATAATTTATAAATATATCTTATTAGATAAGTACCCTATTCGGCAACTATAAAAGTGTAGTGCAAGGGGGCCCCCGCGCCCGCCGCACACAGCCACAGCGGTCACAGCCCCACAGCCCACGGCAAAGACAGCTTGTGTTACGTAAGCCCACCTAGTTGGCTCACCTGCAGATTCCGGTCCACGGCTATTGCTCGAGCTCACACTGGGTCTTGCTCGCGGCGTCTCGCTAGGCAAGGTACCCGCAAGTCTCCCGCCATTCTGAAACAGCTAGACGGTGACATCGGATATACGCACGGGGCGCTCATCCCGGCCCAGTCATCTTTTTTCTCCCGATCTGCCACTGGCTGGCCTGAGCTCTTTCTTGCCTTGCCTTGTCCCGGGCCACGACCCGACTTGTTCCTGTTCCGCCATCAACATTTCATTCCCCCCTTCGCCCTCCTCAGCTCCAGGCGCTTTCCTTGCAGTTGCACGCTTAGCCTGGCCCGAGACGCACAAAAGGCTCACCATGTTGTCGAGAAGGATAGCCACCGCCACTCGCCTGGCGTCGCTTCGCCCGATGCGACACTCGCGCGGTCCCTTGGTGACGCTGCCAGCCATGATGCAAGCTGCCCGCAACTACGCCGACAAGGTCGTCAAAGTGCCCCAAATGGCCGAGTCTATATCGGAGGGAACCCTCAAGCAGTTCTCCAAGGAAATTGGCGACTATGTTGAGCAGGACGAGGAAATTGCCACCATCGAGACTGACAAGGTACGGACTTGCGACGGGCAACGAACCTCCCGTGTCCATATGTCGGCCTGCCGCGCGTGTGATGCTAACTTGAGCATTGCATAGATCGATGTTGCCGTCAATGCCCCGGAGGCCGGCACGATCAAGGAGTTCCTCGTCAATGAAGATGCCACGGTCACTGTAGGCCAGGACTTGGTCCGAATTGAGCTTGGCGGTTCGCCATCTACCAGCGACAAACAGGGACAGGAACCCAAGGAAGGTGCCAAGGATGATGCCACAAAACCCGCCAAGCAAGAGCCAGCGCATGAGGAGAAGACGAAGCATGATGCCGAACGACAAGAGAGTTCGGAACCAAAGCAAGCGGATCAGCCTCCGCCGCCAGCAAAGGCAGAGCCATCGAAGCAGCCCAAGAAGGAAGCGCCGTCTGGATCAGCTTCTGCGCCGAGCTCATCACCAACTGCTGGTAGCCGTGAGGAACGCCGCGTAGGTGCGGTCCGGTTCCTGTCTTCGCTCATGGCGCTAATATGTCATTTCAGATCAAGATGAACCGTATGCGCCTTCGCATTGCCGAGCGTCTCAAGCAGTCTCAAAATACGGCCGCGTCATTGACGACATTCAACGAGGTGGACATGTCCAACATCATGGAATTCCGCAAGCTTTACAAGGATGACGTGCTGAAGAAGACTGGAGTCAAGCTTGGCTTCATGAGTGCCTTCTCTCGAGCCGCTGTACTTGCGATGCGGGATATACCAGCCGTCAATGCTTCCATCGAGGGCCCCAACGGCGGTGACACCATTGTTTACCGAGACTACGTCGACATCAGCGTTGCTGTTGCCACGGAGAAAGGCCTAGTGACTCCCGTCGTCCGCAATGTGGAGTCTATGGACATGGTTGGCGTGGAAAAGTCCATTGCGGACATGGGCAAAAAGGTAAGTTTGGATTTGGCCGCCCAGGCATCGTATTCTTAATTCCTGTCACTTGTGAATGGTCTGCTAATCCAGTTGTCAAGGCACGTGATGGAAAACTGACGATCGAGGACATGGCCGGCGGCACATTCACCATCAGCAACGGGGGCGTGTTTGGCTCTCTCATGGGAACACCAATCATTAACCTTCCCCAGAGTGCTGTCCTTGGTCTCCATGCCATCAAGGATCGCCCTGTTGCTATCAACGGCAAGATTGAAATCCGTCCTATGATGTACTTGGCGTTGACCTACGACCACCGCCTTCTGGATGGTAGGGAAGCCGTACAGTTCCTTATTAAAATTAAGGAGTACATTGAGGATCCTAGACGCATGCTACTATAGAGTGTAAAGATAGTGTATGAATAAAAGCTGGGGTATTAAGTATATATATAATGGTTTAGGTTCTTAAGAAATAAACCAGAGGTTTATATTAATAAATAAGAGAATATTAATAAATAAGAGAGAATATTAATAAATAAGAGAGAATATTAATAAATAAGAGAGAATATTAAGGTTATTAATAAATTTAAAAATTATTTAATTAAATATTATTAAAATAAAGTAAATTATTATAATTAAATTCTTTTTTTAAATCTTTTATTTAAATACTTAAGTATAATAAAACTTAATATAAATACTTAAATAAAATAAGTTTATTTATATTAATATAAATATTTATTTATATTTATTTCTTTTTTATTTATTTAAAATAATTATATTTTATAAACTTAATATATAATAATATTATATAAATATTATTTATATTATACTTAAAATACTTATTAATATAAAAGAAAAAGAAAAAGTTTATT
>JALHCE010000153.1:0-44737 GCA_024340795.1 Tolypocladium amazonense
CCTAACCCTAACCCTAACCCTAACCCTAACCCTAACCCTAACCCTAACCCTAACCCTAACCCTAACCCTAACCCTAACCCTAACCCTAACCCTAACCCTAGACTAACCTAACCCTAGCAGCCTAGGCAGCCGAGGCAGGCTGGGTAGCCGGCTAGCCCTAGGGACCCGGCTAGGGCCCTTATAGCTAGGGAGGTCCTGGCCCGGGCGAATAAAGCTAGCCTCGAACGCCTAGAGGCAAACCTAGCTCCCGAATAGTAGCGCCTTCAGCTCAAAAACACAGCCTACCTAGCTAGGAAGTAGATTCGGGCTATACCTATATAAAGGCAGCTCTGCCTATCTAACTAGTATATAATAGAGGCCCTACGGAGCTAGCTCCTTATCCCGGCTAGGGCCCTAGGGTCCCTCTACGAGTACTATAGCGCTAGGGCGGGCCTAGGGTACGAAGACGTTTGCTAGGCTGCTAATAAAAGGTCGATTATCTACTATAACTTTATTTCCTGTACCTTTATTAAAGCACTCTCTTACTAGGACCTAGAGGTTAGTATAGAGCCCCTTATTAATAAGTAGTCTAGCCTTAGGGCCGATTTTTCCCTAGCTATTAAAGGAAGCTACTATTACTATAACGTCTAGGTTATCGCCCTTAATAAGGAATTAGCGCGGGAAAGCCCTTATAATATACTAAAGAAAGCAGCTAAGAAGAAATAGTCTAAGTATAAGGAGCTCGGAAGCTTTATTAAGCCCCTGATTTTCTCGGCTAGCAGCCTTATAGAAAAGAAAACGGCTAGGTTCTATAAGGAGCTATAGACCTTAGCCGGGCCTATAGCGGCTAGCTGGTTAGACTGCTCAATCAGGCTTACGCTCGCCCGAACTAAGGCAGGCTTAGTAGCCTTAGTAGGCTAGGCTCCCTTAGACCGAAGGCAGGTCTAGAAGGAATTTACTAGGATTTTTCCTAGATTTTCCTAGCTAGTTACCTTCTCTTATTTTCCTCTCTTTTCCTTACTCTCTTATAAGGCTCTCTCTCTTTTCTAGCTTTCTTTAGTAGTTTTCTTCTATTACTCTCTTTTCCTAGCTTCTTTTATATCTCCTACTCTTACTCTCCTTACCCCTAGCCTCTTTTACTCTCTCTCTTTATTACTTCTTCTTTATTAAACTCCCCTTACTATCTCTCTTTTCCTAAGCTCTCTTTATCTCTCTCTTTCCTTAGTCTCTTAGAAAATCTTCTCTCCTATTAAAAAACTAGGAAATAACTAGTAGAAAGGCTATATAGAATAAATAGACCCCGAGTTAAACCCTAGACTAACCCTAGGGTCCTAAATCTACTATTTAGGACCTAGAAACCGGGTTCGGGGGAGACAGCGACCCTAATAGTCTACCGATAGTAAGCGGGGGGTCTTATATTACTAACGGGCCTTTTACGGACTATAAGGTAATTTTTTATAATCTGGTTCCTAAATTATATTATCTATCTCGCGGGTTTAGCTAATACTTTAAGCAGTAATAGATTAGCAATACGTTTAAGCCTTCCGCTATCTAGAAAGTTATGGATTAAAGGACATTTACTAACTTTTCTTCCGCTATTAAGAGCGGTCTATATAATATAGTTCCGAATAATATCTACGGGGATTTCTATTACTTAGAGGCCCCGAATAGTAAGTAGGATCCTATCGAGCGCGCTGTTTAAATTATATATATTAAGATAGCTCGGAAAATAGATCCAGTATTCTTCCTACACTATATAAATCTGGATCGGCTCTAGTAACAGTAGTAAGAGAGAGAGAAAGGCTGGACTTAGGAGTATAACAGTCGCGCAAACTTAGTTAATCTTAAGTCAGCGAAACTAGATTATATCCTGACTATAAAGGGCTTAGGCCCAGATGTTATAGTACGGCAGGTTATAGATACTAAGTCTGGTATATTTTACTATATATACTAGTAGATAATTATTAATTCGTATAATCGATAATGCCCGAAATGAATTTACGCGGAAGAACTCGGAACTACTTATACATGCCGTCTGCTGTGTTTAGATAGCTGCGAACAAACGAGTTCCATAGCTCTTACTATAGCCTCGATCGTTCGCGGGGGCGGGGGTAGTACGGATTATTCAGGAAGAACGCCTCGACCGCAAGCTTCCGAGGGCGAATTCAACGTCGCAAGCATCGGTCCTAGCCTCCAGTGAATAAGGCTAGGGCGCCGGAGCTCCTGATACCTGAGATCTCGACGTGCCTCATACTTTTTTAACAACTCTATTAGATATATCGTTAACTAGCTTTTTTTCACATCTCAGAACTCCGGCAGACGCCGCTATTACTAAATGACCTGGTGTCTGCGTTTCACCGTTATCTAGAGACTGGCCCGTTCGGCTAATGCGATAGTTCCGGAGGATCTCTAGCTGACCGACAAGCGAGTCACGAGAGCCGGCAGTTCTTAGTTCTGCGAGCCCGCTCCGGATAGCGCCACAAGGGCCACTGGGGCCGTGGTTAACGACAAATAGAGTTTTGCATGGATGGACAAATGTAAGATTGGTCGGGTTGACGATCGTTTATTGAACCCGGCGTTGATACCTGCTGCATCTACGCGAATAGCCTTACTTTTTGGCGAAAGCATTCGCCATGGGGCAAGTCGCGAGCATCGTCCGTGAAGGCTGTGCAATGCGACCAACATGCTTGTACGGGGCCCGGCACCGAAATCCGGAATCCACATTCGCCTCCCGCGTTACCAGAGATCGTTTCTAAAGAGCAAACGCACTGCTCCAGAGCCAACACATTGCATCCTTCCCCCATCTTCTCTCAACACACCCATTTAATAGCTCTCAGAAACAGACGCAGCGAGAAAATGTCACTCGTGCACCTCCAGCTCGAAGGCGACGGCGCCCCGGCCTTTGCCGGCGCCGTGGTCGAGACGCTCAACGCAGCCCTGGCGCCCAACAGCCCAATGTCGCGCGGCGAGGCCGCCGCCGCCCTAGACGCCCTCTGCAGCCGTAACTGCGTGTCGCACGGCGCCGCGGGCTCGTTCATTTGGTGGTTCTGGGACCTCGTGCATAATTTGGCGCGCCAGCTGCCCTATGACGGCCCGTAGCAGGACCAGCTGGCGGCTATCGTCGGGGCGCTCCACGGCCTGCTGCCCAGGACGGTCAACATGGGTGAAGACTGGGGCAGCGGGAGCCATGTGCAACTGTGGACCGGCCTGCCCATGTTTGGCAACATGTTTCGCGAGAAGCTCGACGACAGTGAGCCGTACCTCTGGGCTGTCCATACTTGCCGCCGCTGACGTGACCACCTACCAGGCGACGCCAGAGCCGCCGGGAAACTCAGAAGAAAGAGCGTCGTGTCAATCTCTAGGCCTACGGGGCGCGGATCGTCGGCCTGGGCCTTATTCCTTACGAGACCTACGCTATCTGGGCCCTCGTCGATGCGCTAGAAGGTACTACGAGATACGTCCGCGACGCCCCGGATAAGGTCGAGGACGACCCCGCCGCGGTTGAGGACCTATCGTATAAGGTCAGCGCTACCGCGTCCTGGATGCTCTATACCGGCGGCCGCCTGCACGGGCGCGGCGAGGAGGTCCACGGAGCCACGGCGGGTCCGCTGTGGAGGCTCAACAAGAAGGAGGCCATTAAGCTGCGGCGCAAGTTCAGGGGCACAGATGGCCTGTGTCCGTAGCGGTGGTAGCTGTGGAAGGAGAGGTTTGCTACTGTCCGGACGCGGATGGGCTGGACGCAAAGGTCCGTGGCGAGGCGGGGGATGCGTATGCTGCGATGGATAAGGTTGAGAAAAGCCAGGGGCTATGAAGACCATTATCCTGGGAGTAATACTTATCAACCATACGCAGAGTCGATTTACCCATGAAGCCTTGCAAAAAGACTTACTGCCAAGTACTACGAGCATTCGACCGCATCGGTCGCAGCGCTCTAGGAACACAAACAGTGGTTATAAGACGGTAAGTCACTCTTGAGAATGAAGGGACTGAAGGGCTGTAAGAGTTTGACCTCTCTGCATTAACTACCATTAATGATTTGCCACCACTAAGTCTTGTGGCGAATGTTCTCCGTCTAGTTGACTTGAACAGTACAACAAATCAAGGTAGCTGCGTTTCTTTGTGAAATGGGACACCTATAACGTAAATAAAATATACTACGGCCATTGAGGATGTGCGAAGCAGAGCAGACGGCTCTCACATGTATGCAGAGCCAAGATGATTCCTATACAATAGAGACGCCTGCGCTCTTACAACTTCGCCATTAGCCGTTCGAGGCATAGTAGCATTCCAAACCACGACGAACATGTTTTTAATTGACTGGAAGAACGACGAGTCTAGAAGCTCGCGCTTAACGTTTCTCAATATGGCTTAAAGCACAACTTAAGTCCGCGGACGTTCTGACTGGAGGGTTTATACGCGAGAATTCCGGGCTTGGTTGGCCGAGGGCTCATCGCCGAAAAAGACCACTGCGTGGCACGTGGTGCTCTTGTGTGGGTCTGCGCGGGCGGAGTTCGGGAGCGAGATCACACACCGTCCTTGTAAGTTGTCACACACTCACAGTCAAGTCAGCATGTAAGACGGGCGCACTCTAGGCCGAGAAGCATCAGCGGCAAGCGGTCCTTGCCAAATCGAGACACAACTGGCCAAGGCTGATTATGCCGGTTGACTCACAAAACCACGCCAATGCAGATACGGTTCATGTCCTCTCACACTGCCTTTAAGTCTTCTACTACATGTCAAAGGAAGCGGCACCTCTCGTCGTCACCCGTCGTCACGTCTGAACCATCCAATAACAAACCACATCGCGAAGCAGCTTACACAACCTCCCAGCTCACACTCCTGCCGGCACACCCCATCGAAACCAGCACCATGGCGGAGACTACCACCAACGTCACCGCCGCCGCCCCCTCCGCCCCCTCTGGAACGTCCATCGTTACCCTCCGAGAAGTCACCAAGGACAACTGGCGCCCCATCACGGGCCTCATCACACTCCCCTGCCAAGCCGCCAACGTCTCCACCAACGCCATGTCCCTCGTCGAGTCTCACTACAGCCTCGACGCTTGGGTCCGAGCTATCTACGCAGACGACACCCCCGTCGGGTTCCTCATGATGTCCATCTGGGACCCTGAGGAGTGGTATAGCATTTGGCGCTTCATGGTTGATCACCGCTACCAGAAGCTGGGCTTCGGCAGGCAGGCCATCCTCCTGGCTATCGAGCACATTAGGGAGAACCATCCGCAGGCTAAGCTAATCCGGCTTATAACTACGGGCCCATACGGGAAGGAGAGCACCCTGCCCAAAGATTCACCCTATAAATTTTATGCCCGTCTGGGCTTTAAAGACATTGGTGAGATTGATGAAAGAGGAGAGATCGAAATGGGCATGGATCTCAAGTAGTTACATCTACTACACTGGCGGCCCGCCAGTGTAAGCGCCAACGAAAAAGCAGGACAGCGAAGCAAGAACTGCAGAGCCCGCGCGGCAGAGAGAGCCACGGGGGTCACTAGCAATTAAAGACTGCTCTTAATCGCGAAACGCGGTGCGGGCCATTGACTAAGCGGGTGACTTCTCGCGTACGCTGTCCCCGCAGTTGATGGAAGCCATCTTCGAGACAGATGGTGGCATTGCTTCCCAGCGAGACAGTTTTCAGTCGCTTCGCTTAGCTGCATTCGGCGGGACCCCATGCCGGAAGGAAGTGATTGAGCTAGCTAGTAGAAACCCTTATTCATTCTAATCCCCGTTACACGATCTTTAAGTCCCTCAGTTGCTGGATCGTGGCCTCAAACCCGTTCGCCTCGCTCTCTAGATCAGCCAGCCTCTTCTTGTCAGCAATCTGCGTTGCGACGGCTACCTTAGCGACGTACGCCGGGTCGCTGACGAGTTTGCGTTGCTTGTGGGAAGCGCTGCGGGCTTTCTCTAGCTTCTTTGTCGCTTTGATGATCTCCTCGTCTAGGTCAATGCGACCCTTAACGTGGATGAAAACGGAAATGGCGCTGGACACGGGAAAGGCAACGCAGCCAGAGGGGCGAGCGTGACCTGGTGAGAGAACTTCAATTTTCATGGCGCCCTTTCCGCAGAGAGAACGGATCGATGACGTTTCCTCGCTCACGGTCTTGTGCGACGCTGCGTCATGAGCCTGGATAAAGACGTTTGCCCCGTCCTTGGGTGCGTACCCTGCCACCAGGGACCGGACACCCTCGGAGCAACCCAGAACGATGTCGTAGGCTGATTCAGCTTCTGGATTATCGAACTGCTGGTCCCATTCGGGGTATCTTGCCACCATAATGCTCTTCTTTCTATCACCCGGACGCCTGGGCAGTCTCTGCCAGAGTTCCTCCGAAATAAAAGGAAGAAATGGGTGAGAGCTGACGAGAGCTACTTCAAGAGCGGAATAGAGGGTCTGCAGAGTAGACTTTACCTGAACTTCGGACCCCTCCTGGATCAGAGCCTTAGAGTTCTCTATGAAAACGTCACAACTGCACGACAAGTTAGTCAAGAGTAGGAGGTGACGGCGCTTAGCACCACCTACAGCTGAAAGTACCAGTAGGCGTAAATAAGGTTAGCACCCTTCATGAAGTTTCTCGTTTCGATGGCTTCCGCAACCGTCTTCACAGTCGAGTTCATCTTTTGCAGAATCCAAAGTTCTGCCAGGGATTCATGTCCAGTAAGACACCGCTGCTTCGCGGGCACAAAGTCCTCGACCGTCTCAAGCTTGCCTAGAACATACTTGCAGGCATTCCAAATCTTGTTGCAGAAACGCCTGTACCCGTGGATGACCTTCACATCGAAATTTATGTCTCCACCACCCGTAGTGTAGGTGATGAGAGAGAAGTGAAGAGCGTCTGCTCCACATTCTGGAATGCCCTGCGGAAATGCGGTTTTTTGGTATGCAGTGGCCTTCTTGACTTCGGCGGGAGCCAGGTTGCCGGTTTGTAGCTTTTCATGGAGAGCCTGGAGCTCGATTCCATGTATGACGTCCAAAGGATCAATGACATTGCCCAGTGATTTGCTCATCTTTCGACCGTCGGAGTCACGAACTATCTAACCATCAGCTCATTGTAATTGCGTCGAATACTAGTTTTGTACTCACTTAAAGAATGACAGAACACCTCAGAGAATGGTATCTTGCCCTGTTTTTACGTCAAAAATGGCTACACAGAGCTTTATCGCCTGGGGATAAGTAGCATCCTGCGGGTTGTCATTGTACTTACAGTGAGCTTTATACTAAGAAAGATCATTCGAGCAACCCAGAAGGGACTGTAGACGTCAGACTATGTTCCAAACGGGCTCCACGAGTTCGGCGCAAGCCATGTAGGAGGATGGGGTTTGCTTTGATTGTGTTTGCATCGTAGAGTAAGCTTACATGATGTCCCACCCGGTCTCTAAGAGGCTGGTGGGGAAAAGACGTGACAGGTCAAGGGTGTCCTTTGGCCAACCAAGAGTGGCGAAGGGCCAAAGGCCAGAGCTAAACCATGTGTCCAGGACATCTTCATCTCGAACCTAGGATATACGTAAGCATTCGAGTTATCCGAGGAGGGGGTCGTAGCAGAATTGGGAGTCAAACATGAACTAAAGAATATAATAAGAGATGTTGACTCACCAATTCAAACTTCTTGTCCGGCCAAACTTTCTTGGCTTTAGCCAGGGCTGCATTCGAATTAGCAGCGAACATCAATAATAACTGTTAGGATTCTCGGGCGTGACTGCCAGACCTTCCTCTTCAGTCCGTCCAGTGAACCATCTGTTTTCGGAATCATGCTCTTCCTTCTCTCCTTCGAAGTGAACATGATAGGCGGGGCACTGATGCCCCCACCACAGCTGTCTTGAGATACACCAGTCGTTGATGTTTGCCATCCACTTGAAGAAGTTCTTCTCCGCTGACTCGGGTCTGATCTTGACCTGGCCGTTTTGAACTGCTTTGACCTATGACGAGTATGAGCAAACCAGAGCCAAGACATGATGACCTAAAAATATTTGGCTATACCGCATCCTCTGCAAGATTGGACATCTTCACCCACCATTGCGGCTTCATGATGGGCTCGACAACGTCTCTGCTTCTCTCTGAAAGCGGCACAATCATCGGGTTATCCTTCTTCTCCACGTAGAGGCCTAGCTTTTTCAAATCTTCCTGGATGGAATGTCGAACATCGAAGCGCTTCTGGCCCCGGTACGGGCCGCCATTCTCGTTGATCAATCCGTTGTCCGTGAAGATATTAACGAACTCGAGTTTGTGGGTTAGACCCAAGTTAAAATCGTTGAGATCATGCGCCGGGGTTAATTTTACGGCACCCGTACCAAGGTCCCGGTCGACATATTTGTCGGCAACGATAGGAAGCCTACGGTCTGTGATGAAAGGATGGAGGGCGAATTTTCCCACAAGATGGGTATAACGAGGATCCTCTGGGTGTACGGCAATGCCGCTATCACCTAGCATGGTCTCGGGACGGGTTGTCGCAACCTCAATTGTCTCCTCGGAGTTCTCGATCGGATATTTGAAATAAACCATAATTCCAAATTCAACCTTCCTTTCGTAGCCTGGAACGTTAAGGAGTGTCCGTCCGGCCAGTTCCTCGTTGTCGACTTCGAGGTTGCTGAGGGCGGTCATCAAAGTGGAATCCCAGTTAACTAGACGGTTAGCTCGGTAGATGATGCCCTCTTCGTATAGCCGGACGAAAACATCTGTGACAGCCGCTGAAAAGTTCTCATCCTGTTAAGTGCTTCAGTAAAATGTCATAGCCATGGCAAAAATTGTAATACGCACCATCGTAAATGCCTCTCTACTCCAATCCAGACTGCATCCCATTTTTCTGAAAGCATTGTTTATTTTCTGGTGGTACTCTTCCTTCCAATCCTGAACGAGTTCGATGAATTTTGTCCTGCCGAGATCGTGCCTGGTCTGTTTCTTCAATTTATAAAGCATCTTCTCCACCACGCTCTGTGTCGCAATACCTTAAGAGCCGTTAAAGCGCGTCGTTGGGAAGCTCGGGTTAGCGAATAGCTTACCAGCATGGTCACAACCGGGTAACCACAAAGTAGTCTTTCCCTTTTGTCGGTTGTAGCGGATCAACAAGTCCTGCAATGAGTTGCCCAAAGCGTGGCCCATACTGTGAATGGATTCAGTGTTTCCATGCTAAGGTTTTGAGGTATCGGCGAGGGGCTTACTGGAGAGCCCCAGTGACGTTTGGAGGAGGCACGACGATGACGAACGTGCCCTCGGGCTTGACCTTGCCTTCCGCTGTGAATTGTGGCTTGAAGAATCCCTCCTTCTCCCACCAAGCATACCATGCTGACTCAACAGCGACAGGGTGGTAGGAGGAGTAGTGCGGGTCGTCCAAGGGTTTAAGCCGCTTCTTCTCCCCTGCTGGGGTTTCTTCAACGAACGGCAGCAAGTCTTCTGCCTCGGCCACCTTCCCTTTGTTATTTGTGCCGTTGGGCTTTCTTGCATTGGCGGCTGCCTGAGCCTGGGCAGCTTTCTTCTGCTCGAGCTTGGCTTGCTTTTCTGCCCTCTTGCGCTCCTTTTCGCGTTCCTTCTCGCTCTTCAAACTGGCAGGAGCTGGAGATGTGCACGAGCCATGGCCGAACGGTGCTTGAGTGCTGGTTGCCTGGCTCATAGAGCTCGGCTCAAAGGTGGTCTCGGTGTCGCCGGACGTTAGTACTGGTGTGTCATATTGCCGTGGGGCGTCGGCCTCGACGGCTGCCCGTGAGAACGGCCTGTTAGCTAGACGTTCAATCTCCGGCTGGAGGACCTCATGACTGGAAATACCTGGACGTCCTCGCCGGCTGTCGGTGGCCATTGCGAAGGAGTATGAGAGTAGCTGGCAGGGCGGGCGACGGGCACACTAAAAAGCGGATGAAAAGTCGGTTAAGGCAGCGACGTGATGGTGAGTCGAGACACGACAATAGAATCTGCCGAGGGCGGTATGAAATCTCTGAGTCACAGAGCTTACAGAAATTTGTTACGAACCAACAGACGGCTGACGTGCTCGGGGGGATCTGCAGCAGAACTGTAGAAGACGGCCAAACAAACGTGTGACCCACTTGTGAAGACGGGGGCACTCCGTGGAGCTTGTAGAGCTAAACCCGTCCGGTATACCAGCCAAATGAGAAATGCACGAGAATGTAGCGCGTAATTCGGCGATAGCAAAAGCGTAATTTTGAGACGCTCATCGACCGCGAAACGCGCGTAATTACCGTTTTGATTATATGGGGGGAAATACTTAATGAGGTATCGACTAGCGGCCACATAGAACAAAGCGCCCGATGGAGAAGCGTCGGCGCGCTATTCAGACGGGTCGTCGTGAGCGATCTAAGAAGGGGACCCGTATATAAGCTAGGTTTCTGGTCGGTAGCTGTGTTACATAAAGAGACGACGAGGTATTAGGGAAAGAGAAGTAGTACGAGTATGTCCATTACGTCGCAGGGCGTCTAGTGTGTTTGTTATATTTGTATCGACGCGGCCCTTGTCAGACAGCAAGATCACGGTACTAAGAGACAAGCGACGGCGACGATAACATCTGGCAGCCGGCAACTAATAGCAACCAGCAGCCAGCATTAATTTAAACCCGACCTAACTGAATCCTGGTACCGAGAGGCGTAGCCGTTCAAAGCTCGTATGAACTCCCAATCCATGTGAGCGAGCGATTTGTCAGTCCATACGAGTATCGTCATACAAGTGTATCCGGTTTGACGGCATTCCCGACCGTGCAGGCGCATGGCAGCGGACAATGGCCATGACGTGGATAGCTGTACCGCTCGTTATCTATGCTACCTTCTGGAAATGAGGTGTGCCCATACATATGCCTTTGTCCCTTTGATTGCTTTGGTTGCCAAGTAATTTTAGTGAGCAATTCGCTGGTAGTGCACGAGTACGTTTTAATATCGACTCTTAAGGTCCAAACTCGTCCTACGCAACTCGGCGAACCAGAGGCTCCACTCTGTCATGCAGCGCGTCAGCTCTCGCAATTCTCTGCCATTGTGGCTAACACTGAGCAATCTAACAGAAGGTTCCATTTCTTAGTTAATGCCACTGCTATATATCATCCTCTTTGACTGCTAGGGCATATCTATCTCAGCTCGGCAAACTCTTGGCAGTGAAGGGGGTATTTTAATACTAGGTAATTTCGACACCGTTTTAGCAGGAAGCATGATCCCCCATCCCTAGTTAAGGGCGACAGGGGCGTTTAAGCCTGCGCTAATATCCCTCCACGTACCATAACGAATGAATCCCTCAGAAAGGGCCGAACGAGCGCCAAAGGCGTAATTTACATTAAATTTCTACATCAGCCCACATAGCACACCGCGAGTCTATGCATCCTCTGACGTGATTGATCCACCACCCGTACACGTGGTTCTGCATTCTGGCGGCTTCCCTAACGCTACGCCGCAACCGCCCTGCTTCGCCCTAGCCGCTGCCAACGCAGACTATATATACCCCATCCCTATTTCCCTCAGCATATTATCCCTTTAAATATTTCTGGGTTCTACTAATCTATCTGGTTAAATTCGCTCTATTTTAGCTACTAATACCTCTATTACCTCTACATTACGGAAAGCTTCCAATACGATCTTATCTTGCATAATATTCTTCTTCTACGCTCGTATCGTATTATACCTCAGTATAATGCGTAGCCTTCTAGTCATTCTCATTACCTCGGCTATTATTAGCCTAGGCACTACGACGCCTCTACCGGAAAATAAAATCCAGGTAAGAGGTTTTGTTAGTACGGTAAAAGGTGTTTTTAAAAGCCCGGAGAAGCCTAGCGGCACGAAAATCAGCACACAGGTTAGCACTGACCCTGCCGAGGGTAACAAGGACGCGTCCCCGCTAATATTGTAATAGCCGGGCTCGACTATTAATAGACCGACAAACATACCGGGTGCGAAGACGGGCTCGACTATTAATAGACCGACAAACAAACCCGGTGGTTGGAGGAGCTGGTTTAGTAGTTGGAGCAGCTGGTTTGGGATATCTTCTAAGTCCAATGCCGCCCTCGAGGCGAGGAAGAAAGCGAGAATAGCGAAGAGGCCAGGAAGAGAATTGAAGTTTAGGATGAAATATAAATATAACCTTTAGTTAGTGATTTCTTTATAACGGTTTGGTTTCCGAGGGGATAAACCGAAGGTCTATATTAGCAGATAGGTCAGGGCGTTATGTTACAGTAGGTGATAAATCCAGAGGATTGTAACCAAGTGATTAGTGTGTATTAGGAAATGATCGTAGTAGCGTAAAGCTATCTGTTGGAATTGCTTACCAGATTCTCGTCCGCTCTATATTGAATTAGCTCTGCAGCTGAGTCAAGCAATTTAGGGCCCTCACCAATCGCAGTCTGAAATCAATTCTCTGTCCCTAATATAGATCCTTCGTTGAGCAACGTGGTCCGATTCTTAACCTGACGTACTGGCCGTTGCACCATAATCTCCTCTCTCTCCTTCGCAGAACAAAATCATGCTCAGCAGCTGGTATGATGTCGTCTCATACCTTGCCGCGCGGTGACTAGAGAAATTGCTCATCTCGACGCTTGTTTCGTAATTTTCAAGGGCAATTGCTTCGTGGATCGTCGGAAGTGTTGGAACTGCGTGGACGTATAACTTATAGGTAGAAAATTCGACACGTGTTCATTGCTGATCTATATAGAGAGGATAAGGATTAAAGAAGAATTAATAAATGTGATATAGCAGTAAGTCCACTGTCGTAATGTTCGACACACACCACTTCCCAACAGTTGGCAAAGAGTGCCACTTTATCAGATATAACAGAAAGTATAGTAGAGAAAGAGTATCTCGTATCTCACGCGATCTGATTTGGGCAAAGTTTTTCGGCGCAACGAATTACTTCAGATTGCTATGCCGCAAACGTTCAACGAAGTTTGCTGTGCTACACTTGTCGACGTGCCACTTTCCGTCAGGCGTTTGTGGTGTGAGTCCTCGTGAGGCCCGTTGGAAGGCCGCCCCTGGATGCGTCCGGGTGTTCAGGTCGCACTGGCCAAGCTGCGGCCACTCAGTCCAACTATACGGCCCCTGTATCTATATGCCTTCGAACATTATTATATACGTGTAAATATCTCTAGGTCTCACTGATCCATACGGTAAGTGTTTCTCTTGCTCTATTCCTTTTGCTTTTCAATAGGATTTCTACGCTGTCTGATCCTATATACTATTCTTGTTATACGCCATTTACCGTAACGCAACTACAATTCGCAGCCTTTCGGTTAATCTCTTCACGTCAACCCTTCTTAGCCTAGGGACTGCATCGCCTCTACCAGCTACAGATTGGTTTGGACTCAAAAAAGCTAAAGCAACGCCAAACATAAGCTGGCCGACAGAAGTTCATGCTATGGGCGGTAAAGGGCTTGAAATCAAAGAAGGGAATAATAGGGGGATTGGGTCGCCAACAAACGTTGTCATAGACACAAACCTTTTATTGAGAACTCTAATCCTCAAGAGTATACGGATAATACTGGGCGTCCGACGGCGATTGGTACCTCCAAGCCGCCGCCGCTTAAACCTCCTCACAAACACCAGCAAGGCAAGTCGCCATAACCGGCGCCTTAGCTGCCTCAGGAATAGAGCAAGGAGGTTATGTGGACATCTGATATTAAAGGAAGAGGCTTAGGGAAAGGGGACGACTATTTTCTTTTACGGGGGGGGCACCTAAAGCGAGCACAGCGACAGTCAGGGAGGGACGGATCTTGGGGGCCAGCAATACTCGCGGGTGGCTTCTCTTTTTTTACAAAGGAAAGAGACAGAGGGGAAGCGAATATCTACCATAAGGCTTTCAACTTTTAATAACATTACTTTATTCTACAAAGTTCAGTGCCGTCTCGGAAGCGAGGCTCGACCGATTTGGCGCCGTTAAGGGCATCCGACGAGAATCTCGGGCCTCGTCTGGCACAACTTAGTCCTCTCAGCCGTTTCTTGCTTCATCGAATCGAGCCCGCGCGCAACATCCGCAGTGCAATCTCCTCCACGCCCGGGTTTACCCTGGTAACATTTTCTTCACTGAAAAATCCGGCTGCCATTAGGCTGAGTCCAATGGGGATTATTTCGGCGTCACAAGTCCCGGAATGGAGCGCTGATGTGCAATTTTCATCCGATGAAAAAGTTGGACGCGTGCCGCATAACTTGGTACCCCCTATTGACCCCGCCTTAGGCTGATGGCCTTGTCGGATGTCGCACGGCACAGATGCATGACTGGCTGACGACTGGGGGAAGAAACTGCGCCGTGAATCTCTGTCGCGTCGGGTCACGATTCATGCATACGCGACAAGACGTAGTTATAGCGTAAATAGTGCAGCAAAAAAAACACTTGTTTTTACTTCTTGGAGCCAGTCCACTTCGATGAACGACTGCAAAATTTATGCAAGACCTCGCATCTGTCCATCCATTCTGAAAACATCCGCTGCGTAATAGACACCGCTCTTTTGTGCACAATCTGCGGCTCGGCATACGCCTGTTGTTCGACATGCCGCTCTGCCGCATATCGCTCCCTTGGATTCCAACAAACGGACTGGCGAATATATCGCCAGCTGGGCAATGAGTTCACTGCCGCCCGTGCCGACGGCATGGGCTATCGAGACACTCGACGGTCGCATCTTCGCTACGCTACACGTGTGTCCAACCCGACCATCCCCTTGGAGTGGTCTGATCCGTGATCGCGTGCATCTGCTGGTCGAGGCCGCCGGTTCCTGCAACGCCAAGACCAAGCCAATCGTTGATTCGTGATCCCCGCCTCGTCAAGCCTTTGTTCCTCCGGGAGGCAAAATGCTGAGACCATTCTCATTAATCCAGAGACCGCTTAGGGGGTGTAGATCATGCGAGTAATGATCCGCTCACTATCTTATACTCGAATTATCTTCTTTATGGTTAAATTCTTTAGAAAGGTTCTCTATTCAGGGCCTCAAATAGCGGACTATGTACTAGAGGAGGACTTTTGCTTTAAGGATACGTCGGTGTGGAACGAGGGGGATGTCCGTTGAATGACTTGACGAGGGTTGGTTATTTCCTAATCTATTTTATCGGGTGTTTGCTCGATGAGAGAGGAAACCGCAATTCTATCATATTCTTATAGTAGATATGTGCTGTAATTTAGACAAAGTTTGTCGACTAGTATTGCTTAGTATACTGACGTGGGTTCTCCGCCAATTACTTCTTTACAACTACCGATGATATCTTTTGTCTTCTCCTCAACGTTGGCGTTGGTATTAATAGAAATCTTCATTTCCCTGTCCAGGGTTGGCTCAACCTTCGCTATCTTCTCTCCAAATGACGTCGGGAAACTCGTCAGAGTTCTAGGATCCAAAGGCCGCAGTATGGGCAAATCAATTTCTTCGTCATCGCTGTCGTTATTATATTCCTCGTCTAAGGGAACAAAGATGATGCCTATACCGTACTCTCTAGTTGCGTTTCTGATTGCAAGCCTATGCCAAGGCTCTAACTGAGGGTGAACCAGAACTAGCAGCACGGGGTTCGCACGCCGAAGCCGCTCCGCTTCGGACATCGTGAAGACAGGATTATGAGTGGAAGCCTCCTTGGGAAATGAACTTGCAATTGAGCGTGGGGTGTGCGATGACGAGCTGGTGAGCGTAGACTGGTCTCCACGGCTCGAGGTACTCGAGGATACGCTGGGAGTCGTCGAAGCCGCGGATGCGACGGAACTCGCAGAACCCCTTCGATTTGTCGATGTCGATGTCATGGAGCCGCCGAAGCCGGAAAAGCCCTCAGCCGCAGGGCGGGACTCTTCTGGGAACAAATATCCTGTCCTGGTCATGCGAGAAAGCCACATACGTTGGTAGCGAGTCTCGTTTGGGGCGAAGGACGCAGCATCCATCGTGCCGTCCGCATTGTCAGCAGTAGCAGCTCGCGTGGCTCCAACGTTAGCGGCCTTCGCCGTGGACTCGTGCAAGCTGTCGCCTTGGAAGAGTGGGCAGGACAGAGCCTTGGCCACTGCCTGGGCAATTTGAACTTTTCCGGCCGCGGCGGTAGATCCCGTGATAAGTACGATGTACTTGGATGGCTTTCTTATTGGATCAAAATCTGGCTTGTCAGGCTGCCTGTGGACAAGAATCTGCGGCGTCGGGGGGCGGAACTGGCCCGGGGAGGACATGATTGCGAGGCGGCAGTAGAAGGCAGACTCCAGCAGCAGTCGGTAGCAGCCGAAGAAAGGATATGTGTAACTCGGAGCTGATAGAAGACGGACTAGCCCATCAAAATATCCGAGCGAAGCTTAAGAAGACAAGGAACAAAGGCGTGGTGGTTACTTTACATCGTAAATGATGGCTTGGGCTGTCAGCAGGCTTTTACTCATTTTGTTGCATCAAATCCCTGCTTAGGTCCAACAGTGCAAGCATCACAAGCCGGGTTCGAGACACTTCCTTCAGCGGGCCTATCTCCATTTCGGGCAGGACCTAACGGCACGGCGTGGGGGTCGAACAAAGATTCTCAGGGTCATGTGGAGCACGGCTGAAGTCGCTTCGGTCGAGATCTCTGAGCGGGCCGCTCTCCTTAGGTAGCACAGCCTTCGACATCTGGACAAACAGGTAAATATATGAATCCCAATCGCCCTCGCAGTCAATTAACAAGTGAAGAAGTCCTGTTTCCAAAATAAAGTTTGATTGAGACAGGCATCATGTCTTGTATAAGGCCTTGCAGGAAACAATAAGTGCTGCCTGCGGTGCGAGATACCGCCTTGCATTCATCTTGCCCGTGAAACCAACCCTTGTGTTGTTGTGAAAACCAGCCTTACTTATGCATTAATTGCAGCAAATTATAGTGGTCACACCTCTTTGATGCGCATTTTGTTTCCCTTATTTAGCATCAAGACGGCGCAGCCAACAAGACGGATCCGCCAGGGGGGCAGGCATAGACCTGTTGGTTGCGATTCTTTCGCAAGAAAACCCGGGCGCCCCTCGTTACCCCTCATTTTTATTCCCTTCATAATAATGATGCTTCCGTCTGTCTGCGCATCAGCAGGTCGTCCATGGATTTGTTTCACCTATGTTTGTTTGCAAAGACTATCTGCTATGACTTAGGAGTCGATGGTGCTGGGATCCGACCTGCAAGGCATTTGGCGTATAACCCGTCGTAGGGTGTCTGAAGAGTTCGTCGTTTAGGAAGAATCCGGTATAGGTTGCTAGTACGCCCCCGAAGTGGACTCATCGACAATGGAGACAGCTTGGAGGATAGGCTCCGACGAGATCTATACGCGGCGGGTTCAGACTGCGCCCCTTCCGTGGTGGTGGCATTGGAGAGTCGGGCTAGGGGCGAGGACGGCGTCTGAGCCGGTCGCCGGTACATGGATAAGAAGCTGATCGGGTGGATCACAACCGGGCAGCTGTCTCTGAGCTGGGCTGAACAGGCTCGTTCAGCAAGTTTATTAAGCAGGGCATAAATACCCAGATCGAAGGGATCTGAGCTATTCTGCGAGCTTGGGGGTAGATGCCATAGCCATGACCGAAGTCAACGATCACGGCTGTAAAGATTGACCTGCACGTGTTAAGTAAATTGGTAGAGACTGTGCCGCTTTCTTCGGAATCGCATGCTAAGAAGTGTGATAATAAAGGATGGTTGCTCTTATACTCGAAACCGTCCCTTTAACGAGAAATAAGGTGGCTATGGAATAAAAAGAAAGCTTTTTCTAATCTTAGGCTCTGTCTTTTCTTTTAAGGTTGCAATGTCTATAACACCCCAATACGAACGACGGAGTCTTATCGTCCGGGCTTCCTTTACTTCTTTTCCTTGGTGGCCCATATACCGTGGTGTATAGAAACTGTGATATATCTTGGCTGCCATCAAAGTTTCGGCATTTCCGCGAGTCAATAACTTAAATCCTCGCTTACCTCCATGTCATGTTGCCAAAAGCTAAGTTTCGACAGCCTTCGACACACTTAATGATATCTCTGTCAATTTCATCCCCTAGGGTCTGTTATAAGAACCTCACAAGGCTATACAGCTTTGAAATAACTACAAAGGGTTATTTAGCACTTACAGCTGTAAGTAACTAAGTCAACTGCGGCTCTTGCGATTGCGATTATCGAAGGGTGGTCGATGACATATTGTGGAAGATCAATGCCTTCTGCTAGCCTGGTTAGGGCAGAGGTTTTCGTTAGCAACAGTTATGGCTTGCATGGGTTAATAGCGGTCAAGCACACACTCCATACGCCCTAAACACGGATAAGCACTACACAGCCTGCTCGGTTGTCCATGTACGTCTTGATTGAGACTGGTATCGACGCACGCTGGAGGGCTGATTTGCTGCAGCACCCCGATGCAGTACATCGTAAGTTGCTGCTTCCTTCGTAATTGCAGACCTGAACTCGCAAGCTTCGAGAACCGCAGCCATCAAGATTGCAGTACGTGCAACACGGGATTCTCTTCCAGCTTTCAAGCAGGCTCCCGTGGTGATCCAGAAGAAGTGACCGACCGTGGAGACGACTATTGAAGGCGCTGAGGTAGTCTTCGTGCCAGGTACACATTAGTGGATTGTCAATCTCGAGGAGGGAAATGACGGACTTGCGTCCAGGGAAGCCACACCTGCAAAGTCAGACTTTATCGTTCGACGGACAGGCCGAAGCCTGCGAGCTTGTCCTGAATTGTTGTTGTGAATATCTCCAGGGCGTCGGACGGCTATGCAGGCAAGAGAAGTACTGCTGACTCTGGCCACTCAGGCAAGGTGGAGAGAACCGTTGTTTTTCGAGGACAGCACGTAGGTCTTCTCCTGGGCGAGGTGAGCAACACATGACCTGGGCATGACGAAATCTTCATCTAGCTGCTGACCAGCTTGGGTGAGACAACCCAGTCGGGCTAGCAACGCGAACATGGCAGCGTTCTTCGCAACGTCAGAAACTCCCAAGACTATGACGAGATCAATGGCGTCTGGGGCCAGCGTCTCAAGAACCTCGCCCTCTGACATCCATTTGTAGACGCTGGTCGTGCTCTCGTTGTCTTGTTCAAGCGACGCCGTCATCAACTGTAGCCAAGGTTCATATGTGGCCAGAATAATGACCTTCTTGGACACATACGTTCGAGTCTTAAGGTCCAGGAGGATATACATGCGAATAAGTCCTGTGTTGCCGACATTTTGCGGAACACCGAGCCGAGCAAGGTGTCGACCAACTGGGCCGCGTCCTTCTCGGATGATGATGCAAGCTCCTCAAGCTCCTTTTTGCTCGTTACGAAGGAGAGGTCCCGCTTCCAGGTGATCCGTGCTCAATTCTTAACGGCGCCCCGGGAGGTTGATGACGTACCCGCGGCCTCCAAGCCGCCTCCGGACTTAACCTGACGCAGGGCAAAGTTTTTACTAGTAAGCTTCTGCTTTCCAAGTTCTGATTGGAGACGCACAGTTCAGTAATTATCTATTAGCCACTCTTGGGCAGTGAGCAACCGTAGCCAGTGTAGAGCGCTCCGGATCCCTGTGGCTGATCTCGGGCGATTTATAGCTCTTCGATAGCACAAAGAGCCGCAGACTGTTTCGGGCGTCCGGCATGAAGGGAAGCAATCACCAGCAAGTATTCCAGTCCAGGGTGGCAAGCTGTAGTCTGCGTTACTTTAGGGTAAGAGTCAGCCAAAATGATGCAGGATTTTACCATTCATCGCTAATATAGCATATCCACTCGCAATAAGTATTCTCCCCCGTTCTGGCCCGTCACGGTAATAGTAACGCCGGAATCCGGGACCTTATAATTAGTACTTCTTCCGGTCCCAAACCCTAAAGTCGCGTCATTTAGTGGCTCACCACCACAGCCAGAAGTACCCAGGTTAGCATTAAGCACAACTACGGGGCCATCACCACTTGCTCGTTCAGTCGAAACTTGATACAGTAAGACGCCAGTAGCACAGCCACCGCTATCGTTCTGGGCCTTAGATCGTACTTCTGCCACGATGGCGGTGGTCGCGCTGCGCCGGATGACCACAGCTTTGGTCGACCCTGGATTGGATACTTCGATGGGCGTCAAGGTATGAGTCGTGCTTCCGGGGCCACCAATACAATCAACCTCGTCGTCGTCGAGCCAGCCGAGACGCCACTTATTCCACGCAATGTAGTCAGGACTGGGCCCAAGGATTTTTCCCATCAAGTCCCAGCCTCCAACGTAAAGTCCAGTTGCGCCGCCAGAAAGCGGGTACAAGTCCGGCAGGCACATGCAGTGGCCTGTTTCATGATTCAAAACCTTGTACTTCCAGCTCGTGTAGGCATCTTGACCAAACGTGACAGCTTTCTTGGCAACGAGAGTGCCAGAACGGGTCTTGACTTCACCCATGAAAGTAGGGGAGAAGGTGATGTCGGTGGCTTTGCGCGTTGTCGTAACGTAGAGTACGTCAACGGGGCTGATGCTCCGTCCAGACGCCGTGTACGCATCTACAGCATCCTGTACGTACTTTTGATACGTCGCGCTTGACAGACCTCGCCGAATTCCGTAAGATGCTGCGTTGTCAGGCATCCGAACGAAGTGCGATGTATCTGCTTTGACGCTAAGATTCAATCTGCCAAATGATGCCCTGAAATACCAGTCCGGCGCGTCTGGGACGAATATGTCGAGCAGCGATTCGGCGTTGTCGTCACTTGGGGCGTCAGGAAAATCGACAAAGAGCATGAAAGCTGTCATTGTGCCGGTGCTCCGTACGCAATCGGCGGCGAATCCGAAACCAGAACTGAGAAAGACCGACCGGTCTGCCGGCAATTTGCAGGCTGACTTGATAGCTCCGGTTGCCGACTTCAGCCAGAAGGCACACATAATGGCAGAAGCCAGAATTCCTCGCAAGAAAGGCATCATAGCTCAATTTTTCATAAGTCTGGGGGCCCCCGCTCGACCGCGAAGCAAGCAACTGTGCGTACGGGGGGGTGGGAGTCGGGTGGTTGTTGACATGCGGACGATCCGGTCTTTAAGTCGAGTTGAATGACAAGGGCAAAAAAACTGCTTTGTTTACTAGATACGTAATGCGTCGGTTCGTGATACAGCAAGACCTGCCTATCGTCTCCACAGCGCAGTATCTGTTACATGGCTGAGCAGCATGCACGGGCCTTTCGAGTAGGGAGTTTCACTCGGCATAATTATGCCATGATTTCGTACAAGGATTTAACAGCTGTACACAACCGTACCCTACATGGGAAAGGGGGTTTCAATCGGTTTGCAGCCAGGGCGTTCGCATCGAACATTGACAGGCGTACCAAACAACCGTGGCAGCCTGGCCGCCTCCCTTCAAGGCTGGGGGACTGTCAGAAGTTAGAATATTGGTTTCGGGTATAGGACTGTCCCCGGAAGTTGTCCGACACGACCACGGCAGTTAGTGTCCTGCATGCGATCATCCCTAACGGTGATTGAGGCAGTGCCAAAACTTAATTGTCTTGTCGTCCACATTCTCATGTTTCTCTTTCCACTACATGCAGAGACGTATTAGCCGAGGCTCCTATAAGAAAGGCGCGAAGGCCTAGTGTCAACGCCATGTAGCTAGCCCTGAGTTCAATACTCCATACTAGTCTTACGCGACTAACCGTTATATTCCTTACGGAACCTATGACTTCTGAATCCTCTGTGTGGGGATCTGGTCTTCAAAGAAGACGACATGCAACCCACCATAGGGGTACGTGCGGAGTTTATCGTTCAGGAAAGTCTCATGTATATTGCTAGCATCTTTTAGGCAGATTGCTCCCCGCTCTGACACTACAACTTGTGGAAAGGTCGATGAGGCGAAGCCAGGTCTCGACAGCCTTTTGCACCACAAGTATATAAATGACGTGGGATACAAGACGAAATGGCACGCCTGCGCTTGCCCTTGTGCGTGTTGCCAAGACGTTCAAATACGGACTGATGAACTAAGTGGACTTCGCCACTCTCATAGATGGGAAGTCTACGCAAAGGTATGACGTTCGTTCACTGAGCTGGGATCCTTCCCGAGCCAAGCCTCCGTCTTGATTATCGGGAAACGCTTCGGCCTCTTCGACGTTCAGGTCCGTCTTCGTGGCCGGCTTGGTAGTTCGCCGCCGACGAGCCGTATGAGGCAGAGGCTGGCCGAGGCTGAAGACGGGCTTGTGCTTGGTTGCACCATACCAGGGATTTTCGTCGAGGTAGTCATGGTCTATCCAGTCGCACTGCGTGGGGTTGCGGAGGAGTGTCTGAGGGCGCTGGGAAGCAGCCCGCATCGGGGATGGTTTACGCGACGGTATCTGGCGACTGGTCGACTGACGCGATGGGAAGGGTGCAAGTATGACTGTCGGTTCTGCTGTGAGAGCTGCAGCCCGGGGGAGGGTAGAGGAGGCATATCGGCTAAACTTGTTAGGAAGGATTGCTGCCATACATTCTTCTGACCTAGACAACTCACAAACTGTTGCGGAAGATGCTGAAGATGGGGGCGATGGTCGCTCTGCGTGCGTAGCCCGCGGCCGCGAGGCAGACCGGCCAGTGTCTCCTTGTTTCTTGTCTGTCCCTTCTGTGGATATTCGTTCGGCCATAAGAAAGCTTTTTCTGCAGTCAATGCTGGGTGCTCTCAACCTCCGTTCAAACAAGCTCTTTGTATTTCATGTGCCTAAACACCATGTTATCAGGCGAGACGATATGAAAGGTCTGGTCTCAATACGTCACGGGTGGCGACGACGTCAATAATAGCGGTAAGAGGATCAACCGCTCCGATGCACGATATTTTCTTCCACATAGCTCTTCACACGGGCCAATCCCAACTAGTAGGGAGCAAGGGGGGATAAGATAGGAAGTGGGTAACTGAGTCTTTCAAGGACCGGCCCGTGGCTTCAATTCGATGGGGCCATGCCCAGGTCCAATGTATAATGTGGCCACCGTCCCTGCGTGGATAGCAAGACCGGGAACGCCACGGATGTACTCCGTACTTCCGGCGCTTACAGATTCGCAGAGTTGTGTTGACGAAAGCTCCCCAGGGATTGGCGTTCCATTGACGCTCGTGGAGAAGGTCCCGCGTATGTGGGTCGGATGTTCGCCACCGATTTCGCCGCTGGAGCGAATGGCCCGGCAAGAGTTAAGAAATGAATACTCGTAAATGAAGGACTGCAAAACGCCAAATGCAGGCTAACACTATAATAACGTGACCAGTTCATTCGTTTTCTAGGGATCATAGACTACAAATATTTCTGGATTTCTCTGCACGATGTAATTAATAGAGATCTGCCGCAGTAGACAGCGAAGACAGCGTCTGTTCGAGACATGCCGTAATCCGACAGATTACGGAAACCAGTGAACATCATCAAGTGTACAGAAAATGACCCACGGAATCTAGCTGGAGCAATCTCCCTATTGTATGATGGAATGACCTTCCCGACCATTAGTACCGCGAAGTAAATAATTGTGCGGCTAATTGTGAACTGATACCATTGATACGCCACGAGGTGAACTGTCTGGTGTAAGACAGGGAACCAACCAGCCACCAAGATCCGCATCTAATGGCCCAAGAATCGGGTATTTCCACTGCAGGTGTAGCAACGGGCCTTAGACGTTTCGGCATTCGCGTTTCTTCTATATAAAGAGACATTCACATCTTCCGTGGAGAGAGCTCTTTCGCACATTTGAGGAATACCTTATTCCTTAAGTAGCTACGTATCATTTCAGCCAACCACAATTTGTGAACGCTTCCGTAACCCTACAGTCCATCTTTAATTTACACAGGGCTCCATATCTACAGTCCTTTCGTCAAATTCCCTGCCTTTATTGGACCCTAGCTGCAGTTTTTGTGAAGAGCGATGCCGAGTAATAAAGGCGGTGCCCTTCCGGAAACCAAGTAATCTAGAGCTTATCCGTTCGTCGTAGCAATCTACGTTAGAAAGGGAAACAAAACCCTTTGACAGCGCCGAAAACCTTCTGTTGTTAGCAAAGAATAATATCTCAGTGTAAGCATGTTTCTTAGTTCTAGAACTTACGGTTAATGGGATGGAGATACAAGATCCTTCGCAGCAACCACCTTCTTTGCAACCCCTAGCCCAATTTTGGACACAAGAAGCAGGCTTCGCAGGCTTCTTCTCTTTACTTGCTTCAATAGGGCCTCCCAACGCGAGGCCGAGGAGGGCGGTCAAAATATAGATTGAGGCTCTCATCGTGAAGGCAAAAGAGATGTATTCGCTAAATGGATGAGTAACTTCGTTCTGTTAGCGTTCGCACTATGGCTTGCCCTAACTCAACATTTACTTGTATACCTGATTGTTGAGTGGTGATCGGCTCTTTCTCTTGCTTAAAACGGCAGTTGAAGTACGATATATAGAAGAACTAAGCCCTGCAGCAGTCAAGATCCGGAGACATATATATACTCTAGATAACGTGTCGATAAATACGATGCCTAGCAGATGTTGCGTGTTGGGTAATTTGCTGCGTTGTAACGTACCGAAAGGGGTGATACTAAAGGGAGGTGGCAATGATGAGAAGCTGTCGCTTTTCGCAAAGCTCTTACCTTTAAATCGTGCAAGCCAAGTACGCTATGATGCTGACATCTTGAGGCCTTCACGTGTTGTAATGAATAACTGTCTCAAGCTGCGTGGCCTGGCAGGGCAATTTACAAACTACGCCTCGTTACTATGGACCAGGGCTCCTATACCACCGCGTGCACAGCTTGCGAAAGGGCTGCCAAGATGTGGAGGAGGCGCACTTTGAGAGCCTGAGCGCAGGGAGAAGAGTATGGCGACGGATTAAGGCCCGCTAGAGCGGCTGTATGTAACTGCGGTGTCGAGTGCTAAGAAGTTGGCAGTAATTTCCTTATACGAATTACACCTAAAACGGTAATTGAACTACCCGATGGGCCTCAGACTGTACGGAGTATAAGAGAGGCCATGCCAAGAGGCGGCCCCCGAATCATACGAGCGCTATGACGGCCGTCCTTGGCGCCCTCAATGCCCAAAGCCACGTATAGTTGCATTTCGAGGTTCGGTCGCTTTTATTCTTCGAAATCCATCGGCCCATACCCGGTTTCTATTGATAGGAGCATGACTCTGCATAAATTACGTGGAATGTTCAAGGATGATGCATTGGGTCTCTTCCCGCATTGTATGCGGGGGGTATGATGATGCCGTCATAGATCCATTCTGCCGCTGCAGAGCAAGGCTGTGTAGTGCGACTGACTTCGATGATCCAGCACTTCTTGGCCAAGTTTGGGAAGAAGATAAAGACTGTGAACGGAACGCTTGGGGCACCAAAGGGCCACACAAGCATGTAGTCTATTTGGTCGGGACAATTCCATGCCGCTAGATCACCTGGTCAATCGCCCAGTTCAAGATAAAGTAAGGCAGAAACGATAGTCCAGAATCATTGGAGCCGGGACCATTGCAAGATCGGTACCAACGAGGCAGATGCTACCAATGTCACACTGTCGCGGTGAAGCGCTCAGGCAGAGCCGTCTCTATCCGTCGCCTACCACATATCGAAGGGGTCAAATGTAGACGTCATTAATTGTCACATGCTTAAAATAAGTAAATGCTTCAGTCTTACCCCACGTAGATCAATTTTTATCCCGCTCTTGTCACCGCGTGCAGGCCGCCTCAAACTAGTAACATTACCAAGTATACGGGGTACGTGCTCATCCATCCATGATTTGAGCCTTTGACAAACATTTCGTTTCACAGCTCATCACAGTCCGCCTTGGTTTGACCCACTGTCAGGTATTTGCTTCCAGACTTCTGTTCAAACGTAGCTATCACCCTCCGAACAACTTCTCGTCTGGGAAAGCCATCATGGAGTGCCAGAAGCTAAAACATTCATTGCCACGCCGGTGTCTCTGCTTAGTTTGTTACTTAAGTAGCCTTCGGTGCAAACAAAGCCCGACAGAGGTTGCCAATAAAAGTCTGGACGCATCATTATGCTACTTTAGTTGTCATCCTCAGTTATGCTGTTGGGGCTTTGGAGATCTTTTCTTGGCTTGCCACTAGCGTTTCATGGGCTGCTGTTGAAGTTAGATGGGTATGAAGGGCAAAAGATTCTCTAAGATTCTGCTCAATAACTTAATAATGCGACCAATGGGTGTGATAAAATGTTCGTACAGCCAGACACGAATTGTAGTGCCTCATACGGCGGAGATCTCCTCAATAAAGTTCAAAAACAGGGGAAAGCCTGATCTCTAAACTTATCAGGTTCACGGCGTACATTCTTATCTGTTTTCAGCCACGATGTTCCTCGGGAACCCCAGTACTAGAATCACAATAGTGGCAAGTCCATACGGAGAGGTCCTGGCTACTCTTGAATTGCTTTTTATGTTTGAGGGTTAGTGGCTGAGCATCCTTCGTCCCGCGATCCTTTACTCACGTGGTGTGTAGTTGTGGTGAGAAGTACGCCGGATTGTGTAGGAGACGCGCTCGGTCAATCAGAGCAGTGGACTAAAGGGATTCTCGGGGCTACAGTAGGCTATATTCTGACCAATGACCAAGCATATGGTCAGCGCGGTGGCTTTGTCAGAAAGAGGATCAACAGGCATGTACGAAGACCGATCTCATTAACACCATGGTGGTAACCACCGGGCCAGTAGTGGTCCTTCGCGCATGTTTGTGATATCTCTCTATCCACCTGATTCTTAAGCTTGTCTTATACCTCAGTAAATTCGAGGCTTTTTGAGAGGCAGCAAGCAGCTCAAGGGCCGAGAGCGAAGGGCGTTGTGTAAATGGCACATACCAGTCCCGCGTCGCAGACTTGACAGATATTGAAGGAAAACAGTGCCGTATAAGCGGAAGTCTATGTCTATCAGCGCAGGTCTGAGCACCGTTTTGTTCAGTCAACGGCAAAAGACGACGAGAGGCAGGTACGGCTAGAGGGGAAGGGGGGGAAGAACACTGGTGCCTCCATTGTAAATTTATGAAAAGATCATGTACCATACGATGAACATGATGGAACATCTAATCAAGGGGATTCTGATGATTAATTTTTCCATTAGAGTGCGAAAGCCTTGGTATTCCTCCCTGAAATATGTTTTCTTTTCTGCTTCTAGTTTGGGGTATCCACCTTTACCCCGACAAAATGCTGTCGAATGCTGTAACAGTAAGATGCCTGCTTAACATACGTCCGTCAGGAATATATTCAGTTATTCTAATGTTTGAAAGATTCTCGCTATGAGCGGCTGCGAACTTACATTTGAGCTTGGTGGGCACCGCCCTTGACTCAAATTATACGGATACGGATTCCATAGGCCATTGAGTCTGCATCCCCATTCGCAATTGCAATCAAAAAAATTGCAATAGATTCCCTTATCATAGCCGTCCCTGACAGTGTGGCAACCAGCGTTATAAGCATCGCGGCGTGCGTCGGCGCTAGTATAGCAGGCTATCGATGGATAATTCTCCAGGTTGTCTTCTATGACTGGGCTACTCCAGACCAAGCCAGCCAAGAGAGTAAGAGATAGTATGAATTGCATATTATTGGATTTTAGAAGTATGGACAGCTTTATGAGTGATTGGAGGAACAGGAATTTCCCGGAATGTTTTGGGCGGCTGTAGCTTTTATATTCTTGGCTAATATAGATTTGGATTCGCATATAGAGAATGTAGCAGTACGAGAATGATGTAGTTCTTACACATTATTGAAAGATTGTGAGCATAGCAAAAAGCACGCGATTCTGGCATGTGGAGCACTTGAAACACCTCTTCTCAAGTATGCCTGCCTTGCTGGAAACCCCACGATAAACAGATGGGACCTGCTGCACGCCGGACAAAGTTATGAACGTTTATTTGTGGAAACTCAAGGAAGACGCCACCCGGAAGAGTCAAGCTTCATTATGCTGTTTGCGGCCGGGTTCAGTCTACCTGCTCATTCTGTGATTCTATGATTACTTCATTGAACGAAGGTAATTGTGCAGGCCTTGCGGGCCTTCAATCCCTCCAACACAGTCCGCTTCGGGAGTGAATAGTGAAATGACCGAACAAAGCCGTACGCTGCTACTGTTATTCAGGCGAGAAAAATCACGACCGCTCCGCGTAGGGATTGCGGAATATTTGAATGCCGTTGCCAAAACGCGGGGGCCTTGAGAGGATTAACCAAGTGTATTCAATTTTGCGCTCGATGATAACATCAACGTCCAGGATGGGCTGGACAATGGCCATAGTGGCGCTCTATGTTCACCCAATGTCACATAAGATCGAGTAAAAGGATTCCATGGACTGTTATTTCGGTTGAACCAGAAGGTGCGATGACATTAAGGCCAGGCTCTCGAAACATCCCAGAATAATTGAAAGGCTTTCCAAAATCCTTACTCGCAGCCCTTAATTCTAGCTACCATGCTTAGCCACTTCAATAGGCCGTTCTGTATCTTGCCCATGCTCGCCTTGGGAAGCTCGGGCATAGCTTCGACCTTACTGGACACGATAAACATTGTCGGTATTGAGCGTCGGAGACGCCGCGCCTTGGCTCAACTTTTGGACTGTTATTTGGTCCATAACAAAACCCTCCTCCACGGCGTGGAGAACGTATAAAAGCGGATAAGTGCCCCTTCAGCTGTTACGAGAACGCGATGCCTCGGGGCAGGGCTTAATTCCTTTGTCTTCTCGAACGACTGACCGCAAGGTCAATCCTACTTGCGATAGAATGCGGCTTCTGCCCGTACTTGTACAGGTCTTGCCCGAGAGTCGACGCAATTGTAGGTCATTTGGTGGCTAGTTGCCGGCCTTTTGTCTTAAGGCCTTTATTAATGAAGGAATTGACCAACTGCAGGGGTGCTATCTACTCTCCTGCCTTCAGTTGGGGGCAGCGTACGGACATTCCAGCACAGCCATAGTCCTCGACACTGTGTGTTCAAGTTGCATCAGCCACGTAACTCTCATCGGGAGCATCACCGTAAAATGGACTAAGCCCAAATATTCACATGTCAAACGGACTTCCGCCCGACAAATGATGCATCGAGTCTCGACGTGGGCGCCAACCAGCTCCGGCAGCTAAACCCAGTCTAGATGTTCGTGGTACGCTGGTCTCGGCAAGCCAAAGTCGGCAGGCAAGCATTAGGGAGGTCACGTCACTGGCGCGGATCTGCGCGCCGTACCCGTGTGGTGCGTTTCATGGTGACGGACGGAGTAACTGCTCGTACGTGGTTACTCCTACGCGCACGATCGAATTTTAGCAGATCTCGTTACCACTCGCGCTATGGAGTAGTATTGGCGCTACTAAGCGAACCAGCGAGGAGCAGCTCGTACCGACTGCTATTGGTTGATTTCTCGGCTCCGAAGACATCTCGCGGTAGATACTTGTAAGATCAAATGCAGCGCGCGAGTGAATGTAGCCATGATGCCTTGTAGATTCAGATTCGGGCCAGAGTTGACCCCCCAACACAGTAAACCTACCCCCCTACGACGTCATCGCCAGGTATGCCTTGCGTGCCTGCATCAACGCTACTCCGTACTCTGTACTCCGTACACGTGCATGCATCAGCTACGTGGCGATTGGCTCAGACTGAGCGCCTCGAGCCGGGAAAAATTGTTTTCTCCTCACACAAGCCGTTGGCTTCCAGTCTATCGGGCGTAATGAGAAACCGCGCCGGTAGTGTATGCTGCGGCCGAGGCTGGCTGACGCGTGCGTCGGATCCTTCCATCTGTTCCAGGATCATGGTGGCCACGCCGACTGCGCACAGAGCCGCCTGCGGCATGCCGTGGCCGCTGTAGCCTGCACAAAGCCACAGCCCATCTTGCAGCTGGCCGACCCATGGGTACCCGTCTTTTGAGTAGCCTAGGATCCCCGTCCATTCGTGTGTCACCTTGAAGTCGCTCGGGGCCTCAGCGACTGCGTCCAGGACTTGACCCAGCCGACCGCGCAGGAATTTGTTGGCTGCTTTGTCTATAACGCCGTCGTCACTTAATCCGTAGCCTGAATGCGGTATCGTGAAGCGCGCACCGCCGAGAGCCACAAGAGGGCTCTCATGGCCACCGTCAGAGCGATTTTCCGCAGGTCTCTGCATGAGGTACTCGCCGTCTCCTACCAGGCGTTCACTGGCACGCGCCAGATCTTTGTATTCTTCTCCGCTGAGTTCATCGACAAGACCGTATGAATGCTTAAGAATTAGATCACCTCCGCCCCTACCTGCAATCATGTTTCCTCGGACTGGTTGGATAACGTGCTGCATCTCCGGCAGCAAGTGTGACGTGTATCCATTCGTGGCCAAAAGCACGTGTCGCGCTGTGCAGCTTCCACGTGATGTGCGGAGACGCCATTTGCTTGCAACGTCGTCTGCATCATGCTCGATGCATCGTACGGGGGTGTTTGTCTGCAGGTTGAAGTCGGGATATTGCTTGATTAGGTCTTCGACTACCCCGGCTACCATCTTGTAAGGCCACAGGCTTGCAGCCATCTTGTTGATGATTGCCCCCTTCGCTTTGCCGACACCAAGATCTCGTAGGCTTGGATTCGTGCTGTCTGCAGTTACGCACTGCAGATACTCCATGATTTCTGGCATGTTGGCTTTGCTCTCCTCAAGTTTCTCCATTGCACGATCAAGGTCCCCTTGAGAATAAAATGCGGCAACGGCACCTCTGGGCTGCCAGTCGCAATCAATCGTGCAGTCTTGAATGAGCTGGGAGATATGGCGGTAAGTAGCCATTTCCAGCCTTGTTATCTCGGCATCGCCGCTGTAGAGAGCCGGCTGGCAATGTCCTCCGTTCTGCATTTTGCCTCTCCGGTTATTGATGAACATGACTCAGTGCGGGACCCCAAGCCCCTTGTTGCAAAAAGCAAATGCGGCTGCAACTCACCCTTCCTGAAGCCCCGGAACAGACCTCCCTTGCTTCGAACATGACCACTTTTAACTTCCCGATCGATTCAGATGCATCCTTGAGCAGTGTACGAGCAGCAAAAGCACCCGAGATGCCACTACCAACCACGGCAACATCAGCGTAGCTGGGGACATCCTCGGTGCTCCCTAGAATGTTGCCTCACATTAGTTGCCATATCGTGTCATGATTTCTGGACGACGCACGGTAGCCTTTCAGCTCTTCCGATAACTCACTGAGCCAGAAAGACTCAGTGGGGTTTGCCGTCGGCAAACTTGATGGCGTCGTCATTATGTTGAGGACAGACTTCACAAACGCAAGTCTCGCGGTCTTACAGGCTGTCGATGATGGTATTTCGCCGCGTGGCCGAGCATGTCAAACTCGAAATGGCTAGCACTTTATACCTGGTCCGATCCCGAACGCGAGGGTACCCAAGGCGACCGAGGATCACGCATGGCGCATGCGAGCATAGCACTGGCAGGTGTCCAGCCATATTGCTCTGACGTCGGCAGGCATAACTCCAACGTGTGTGGCTGTTGCGTGCATGGGCCTAGAGATGCCCAGCCCGGATTTCATTTGATGCCACTCTTCGGGATCATACGTAAGAGGAACAGGAGGGCGAAGACTTTTACTCGATTAAGTGAGTGTGTGAGCGAACTACAGGCAGATCTGACAGGTACTGAGCCCAATCGTGTTGCCGCGGCATCTAATTGTCCGTCCGCGTCGTGCAGGACATGGCGTGAGGTGAAAGGGATGACGAACGATCTAACGTTACTGCTCCACAAGCAGCGGCGGCTAGGCCCGTCACTTCCGCGCGGGCACTAATGCGGTCGGGTTAGCGAGATTCAGCCGCTCAGCCGCAGAGTAACCTTGGGAGTATGGGTGGGGCAAACCCTGGCAAGTCTCTAAATGTTGTCGCCTTGTACCTCAACGGCCTGGTCTAGGACTCTAGGTCCCACATCACACCATGCAAGTCAAAACGCGAGGAGCAAGGTTGTCGGGCACAGGGCCACGGAGTGCATGACACAAACCGCGGAATATCCCCCACACGCGGAATTCAGCAAACGATCGGCGTCAATCGCTTCCCGCCAGTACGTAGCAAAACCCGCAGGGTTCTTCGAAGGATTCAAGCTTCGGATGCTGGGCCAGGGCGACTGTGACATTCACCGACCCCGTATTGAAACTTTTCGGTTCTACTCAAGATGCTCTGCCGCCTCAATTGCGTGATATTCTGATATGACGACTGAGTTGCATCGAGATCCTCAACGCCATCGACGTCAACAGGGTAGGTATATTTCGCCGATGCTCTGTGAGATCGGGAAACGGGGATTTTCGTCATCGGGCGTACTCCGTGCAAGGCTCACTTTCGAACCCCGGACATGAGGTCCTGGCATCATGAGGGTTTCTGCGGAATACCTGTCGAGGCTCGCGAATACTAAAGACAGGCGCAGGACTGCACATCCAATTTCTTATGCCACTAGATATGATTTGAGAAGAAACTGCCTGAACAAAAGTGTTTTCCCAACAAGATCAACCAGAGTTCAGACTGGTTAAAAGCGAGTGTACAGCTGTCTTTACCTGCGGTCACCATCTAACAGAATGTTTCAAATTATTGATAGCACACTTCGAGAGGGCGAGCAGTACCGAGAGGCGTACTTCACCACGGCCAACAAAATCAACATAGCTCATGCCTTAGACGATTTTGGAGTTGACTTCATCGAAGTCACAAACCCGGCAGCCTCAGGCAGGTCAATGGCAGACTGCTCCAACCTCTGTTCATTGCCGTTGCGGAAGGCCAAGATCGTTGGGCATATCCGATGTCATTTGGACGATGCCAAAGCTGCCGTTCAAGCGGGCTTGAAGTATGTCAACGTTATGATTGGGACATCACGATACATGCAACAATATTCGCATGGTAAACACCTCGCAGAAATTACGAAGTCTGCCATCTCGGTGGTGAAGTTCCTCCGCTCGCACAACGTTGAAGTCCGCTTCTCAGGCGAAGATGCTTTTCGCACCGACATTAATCTTCTCATCGAATTGTATCAATTGATGCAATCGTGCGGCGTGACTCGTGTTGGAATTCCAGACACGGTTGGGTGTGCTACACCTGATCAAGTGAGTTGTGTGGTTTCAGCCGTGCGGGACGCCGTAAGCATTGATATCGAGACGCATTTTCACAATGACACGGGCTGCGCGATCGCAAACGCGTACATGGCCGTCAAAGCGGGCGCAACACATATCGACACAACTGTTCTTGGGTATGTCCATAATTGCTCATGAGGGAAATCAGGGCAACAGCTAACAAGGCTCCTTTAGTATCGGTGAACGTAATGGCATTACACCTCTTGGTGGCTTTTTAGCTCGCATGATTGTATGCGATCGCGAAGATGTTCGAGCCAGGTATAATTTGAAGGCTCTCGCCTCGCTTGAGAAACTTGTAGCATCGTGCTGCAATATCACGGTTCCTTTCAATAACTGTATCACGGGCTCAGCCGCATTTTGCCACAAGGCGGGTATCCACACCAAAGCAGTCCTTGCAAACCCAGGTACCTACGAGGTCTTGTGCCCTGATGATTTCGGTGTTTCCCGACACGTTGATTTCACGTCGGCTCTCTCCGGCTGGAATGCCATCATGCACCGTGCGCAATCTCTCGGTCTTGATCTTGCGGAAAGGGACTGCAAACGAATTACGAAGCAAATCAAGGATAGCGCTGATCGTGGCGAGATGAGGTGCAAGGATGTTGACCAAATCTTGCGCGGAGTGGGAAGAGAGCAGGCAGTCTGAGACACACTTGCCAAGCAAGTAATGATATCAGCTTATTACTGTTTGATACGATGCAAATTATGTTGAGCGTTTCCGAGGGACGAGTGGAGTCTTCAATAGCAGTGTAGCCACAAGAAGGATTGCGATTCAAATACACTACTATGGCAACAAGGCGAAGACTTGGTAGCTAAAGATTTGGTGATGAGCAATTTGAAGAACTGAACTCGCAATCTAATCGAATTTGTGCCACCGTTTACCCGCGCAATGCTCAACGCTGTCCTGTCTTTTGGATTTGTGAACACGAGAATTCGCCCGGTTCAAGACTTGGGAAGATATGTCTACACACGAGCATGCGGGTGTGTGTGCAAAGCTTTTTATCTAAAGTTGAGAACCAAACCGCTTGGAGTAGATGATAGCTTGATGTGTATGAGAAACCAAAATTCCAACACAACCAGTCAATCCAAATGCTATTCTATAAGACGTATAATCTCCCAGAGGCTGACGGCACCTTCAGCATTATTGCGATTTCCTTGCGAATGGGCTTCTTTCCCTCAGTGCGAACCCGTAGCTGAAGAAAATGAAAGGTACAGTTCCCATGAGAACGCTCAGAGCACCAAACAAGGTCAAAGTCCAATGATTTCCAAGGCTTGCATACATCGGTATGGATGGGGCCACCATTGCTCCAGCAGCAACATATCGGAGAACAGTGGTACTCGCCAACCCCGACGCGGCATATGTCGCATAGGCATCAATCACGTACATGTAAAAGCCGATGTAGATAGCGACACAGGCAAACCCGAAGAGCACTCCGGCCGCCAACGCCGACCATGGACTGATGTTTGGGTAGGCCGTCCAGCCTAGCCAGAAAAGACTGACTGGTAGTGCGACGGCTCCCGCCATGGCCATCCAGAGTCTGTTCTCGGGCGGATCAATTTCCTGTTCTCCACTAGCCTCGCGCTTAGCTTTGTAAGCTGCCGCCCACCGACTTGTAAGCGGCATCAAAACCAATGGCAGATGCTGTCCGACCACAATGGACAGGAACGCCGTGCCTACCAGCCCGGAGTTCCACTCATATGTGTTGCCGAAGATGAAGGGAAATCCGTTCAGAAATGTAAAAAGGACAACGTAGACCAGGATCAAGTATAGCGCAATAGCCATAATGATGGGTTCCCTGATTAAAAAGGTGAAGGGCCTGTGCATTGCTGTCTTCAAACGTTTCATAAGAGGCTCTTGTGTCATCTCGATAGGCGCTCGGTAACGTTTGTCTCCGGTGCGTGCGCGGATGTGATGAGCTTTCCACTGCAAGAGAACCGGGGCATAGGTCTCTGGAAGGAAAAGGATAATGAGTAGTAGAATGACGGCTGAGATGACCAGCGTAATCCATTCAACCCAGCGCCACGACAATGCTCCGTTGTTTGCTCCCTGCGCAATCCAACCGCCAACGACGGGAGCCAGCGTAGATCCGTCGTATATGCCAACGGAATAGAATGGTACGACAATGACTCTTTCCTCGGGGCTCCAGAGATCCGCCAAGCTGCCTCCAGCGCATGTCAATGGCGTGTTGCCGAAGAAGCCGGCCAGGAAGCGGAAAATGAGTTGCGACTCGATGTTGGGAGCTGCTCCGGACGCAGCGATGAAGACCATGAATAGAGACCTGAAAAAGAGCTATGAGTCTTGCCATTTCTCACAGCAGTATCTTCGCAAGACTCACATTGCGACAATGTAAATGACGTTACGACCGAGTGTTTCCGACACCGGCCCAGCAACAAGCGACCCAAGGCCAAACCCAATAAAATAGAGCCCCGTGGCCAGGGATTCGACCGTTTCGCTTACGCCAAAGTCTTCACCGGCATTTTTCGCAGCGGCAGAGGTAATGGAGCCTGCCCAGCTCACAATGAAGCCTACCGATGTGACCAGGACTGTGCACAGAATCCGCTTGTATGTAGGCCATGAACGGGGATTGAGAGGCTTCTCGGTTGATTTTGCGTCTACTGGCACCATGTCGTCACCCGTGGGTTCGCCATTGACCTGCATCTCTGTATCTGAGATGGAGGAGTCACTGGCATCGAGCCTGGCGATCTGCCGGTATTGGATTATGGAGGCCATGGCCTGTGTATTATTGAACGGGGCGCAGGTTGTCGTCAAGGGAGCAAACAAAGGGACGAAAAGGTTGGTCGGCGAGCACGATGACGGTCATGAAAGCTTACATGGATCAACAGCGTGAGGCGCCAGACGGAGGGGAGAAGGGCAGCTGCTTGAAGACTGGTATAAAATGCAGACGTGAAGAAATTGTAGTTGTTCAATGGCCGCAATGAAGCTCAGCCAGCAGCAGAGAATGTGATGGTTGAGTGCTTGTTAGCTCTAGGGAAACTTGGCCGCTCGGCCTATGACGTAGATTTGTTTGAGACAATAAACTTGATGCGACCTTCCAGTTGTGGCTGTCTCGCACATTCCAACCCAACATACCTTTTTAACAAGGGGTGAATGGAGTAATACATGTGCAGGTCAGCCTTACGTCCACCCCGCTTTAAGCCGACCAATTGAGCCCATCCAGGGCCCTGTCTGAGGTACCTGGACAGTACTGCAAAGTACTTTGACGCCAGAACTGATGCCAATTTAGCACACGCAAGGCGAGGCAGCCTCGAAGTGCATGCCACTCGTAGTCGAGCAGTGGTTGAAGCCATGCACCAGACCTGGTCACTCGATGGCGCACCTCAAACCCTTGTTTCCAGCCTCCAGGTATGCAAGGATTTAAGGAGCAAGGCCACGTAACATTGTTCAACTGTGATTGGCGCATTGGCCACTGTAGAGCTCTCGCTACGATTCTACGAAGTTGAGGCGGTGTCAGATCGCGCCAGGGAGGTGTCATCCGGGCGTTGTCCATCTTGATCCTTCCGACATCCATGTCACTTTCGAAGCCTGCACCGATTATTGAGAAACTTAAGCGGCTGTGTACGACTGGCTGAGCATACCGACGGGCTTGCAGAAGGCTTGCAGACTGCCTGCCGACCAAGATGCCGGGCGTCAGATGCTGATGAAATTTTGCAGATGTTTTGTCGGAACTTTTTTAGCTCGACAGACAGATAATACACGATCCATGCTACCGATCGCGATCCGTAGAGCCATACAGGAAGAATTTTGGTTAGTATTATGACGTACATCTCAGCTGCGTCTTGTTAAGGTGTTGTCCATGAGGGCACGATCAGTGTCACGGACGTAATCCTCCCGAGGCGAGGACGTTTGTACGGACAATCGGAGAATTGACACAAAGCCAGAGGACACATTTGCCGAGGGCCTTCGGTACTATGACGGCATGGCTTGGCCAGCCGAATGCACACACGGCCTTGGATACATAACCAAACATTGAGATATATTTTAAGACCCTGGCTTTCTGTAAAATGCAATATACAGGAAGGGCACTGTCATCGACTTCATTTCACCATATACATGCTCTTGGAGATCCCGCTCAAGCTTGACCTACTAGGCTCTTTCGTCCTTGTCTCAAGATCTTTTACGTACATCATGACCAATCCTACTACGGTACTCCTTAGGGCAGAGAGCAAGCCCCTGGAACACCGCTCTGTATTAACACCTTCAGCCATAACTTCTCTCATAAACGCAGGGTATGAAGTGAAATGTGAAAGGTGTGAAGAAAGATGCTTCGGAGACGAGGAGATGGCTGCCGCTGGGGCGACTCTCATTCCCGCGAACTCTTGGCCGGAGGCACCGCTTGACCATGTCATTGTTGGACTCAAGGAGTTGACTCCCACAGATACGTTTCCACTGAAGCACACTCACTTGCACTTTGCACACGCGTTCAAAGACCAAGCAGGCTGGTCAGATCTCCTGCTCCGCTTCGCTCACGGAGGAGGGTCACTGCTCGACATCGAATTTCTCAAAGACCCCAACGCGGAGAGTCGTCTCCTGAATCCGTCCAGCTTTCATGCAGGATTTTGTGGCGCTGTTCTGGCTGTCCAAGCGTGGGCTCACCAAGTCACACGTGAAGGAGAGGCGGATTTTCCAGAGGTGCCCCCTTATCGAAGTGAACGCGAAGCAATTGCCGACACTATCTCCTACTTGCAGGATGGCTTCGCCGCTGCTGGTCGCCTGCCGACCGTGATGGTCATAGGTTCTTCCGGAAAGTGTGGATCTGGAGCAGTTGACCTTTGCGAGCAAGTTGGCTTGGGTTCAGAAAACATACTTCAGTGTGGCCGCGCAGAGACGTCGGATCCTTCTTTTTCCAAGCAGGCTCTACAAGCCGATATTCTCATCAACTGCATCTACCTGGCAGAAGGAACGAAACCATTCATTACAATGGATGCGCTAAAGGATCCAAACCGGCGATTATCTGTCATTTCAGATGTTAGTTGCGATGGAGATGACCCAGGCAATCCCATCGGGGTCTATTCTGGTCATAGCAGTTTTAAGCGACCATGCTTGACAGTCCCCACCAAAAACGGCCCGAAGTTGAGCGTCATTTCCATTGATCACCTCCCGAGCCTCATTCCAAGAGACGCGAGCGACTACTGTGCTAAGAAACTACTGCCAAGCCTCCTCAAACTTCAAAATTGGCGGACGGCAACCGAATGGAGGATGGCGCGCGAGTTATTCCAGAAGAAGTTGAAAGAGGCCACGCAACTTGAACAACAACAGTCCGAAGCTTCTGAACCGCGATCCAGATCGTCATTGGATCTCTGCAACAGGAGTAACAGTAGTGGTTCCATCGGCGAGTTGTCACGCAGCTCAAGTGCGACCTCTTTGGGTTCAAAGCCGGAAATTAAACCCGACTCTTGCAACATCTCACCCGCAAAAACTCCATCGCCTGATGTCCAAGCCACCGGTCAAGCTCGGTCAAATGCTTCCGGAGAAGAGTCTGTCGAGAAGGCTCCATCTCAAGGATCGTATCTTGGAAATGCCTTTGATACGAAGGCAGTTCATGCCGGGCACGAACAGCATGACCCCGCAACAGGCGCCGTCTCCATGCCAATCGCCATGTCATCAACGTACGCCCAAACTACCGCTGAGCATGTGGCAGGAGACTATGTGTATTCTCGAAAGGCAAACCCGAACCGTTCCGACTTCGAGAGATCGGTTGCGGCTCTGGAGCAAACTAAGCATGGACTTGCTTTCTCATCCGGCTCTGCAGCCATTGCAATGATTGTTCATCTGCTCGAACCATACAGCAATATTCTTTCCATTGCAGATGTCTACGCCGGTAAGTTACGTGGAAGCTATATTGATGATGGTCATAGCCGATAAATACTAACGCCAAGTGACCATGAAAAGGAACTCAACGAACCTTTACGCTCATGGCGGAGTCACTTCGAATTTCCACGACTAGTGTTGAGGCTTCAGAGCTCTCTGAGAGACTGGACAAATATGCCACCTCGAAAACGAAGATGGTGTGGATCGAATCGCCAAGCAATCCTCTATTGAACGTTGTCGATCTTCGAGCAATCGCTACCCAGGCGCATCGCAGAGGGATTCTTGTTGTCGTTGACAACACTCTTGCCTCCCCGTATATTTTTAACCCTATTGTGCACGGCGCAGATATCGTCGTTCACTCAGCCACGAAGCATTTGGCCGGCCACAACGATCTAGTCATAGGCGTCTTAGCTACCGGCTGTAGGCACCTCCATAGCCGTCTGGCATTTCTGCAAAATGCCATTGGGGCAGTCCCTTCACCATTCGACTGCTGGCTTGCATCAAGGGGTCTTCGTACCTTCCATTTGCGGGTCGAACGTGCCAACAATAACGCACAAGTTGTTGCAGAAGCTCTTGAGAAATCCCCCCATGTTCTAATGGTATTGTATCCAGGCCTGGACTCACATCCAGGGCGCGACATTGTCAAGAGACAACACAATCATGGTGCAGGTGGCGGAATAATATCGTTTCGCATAAAGGGTGGTTTTGAGGCGGCGCAAGAATTTTGCCGGTCCACGCACTTATTCACTCTCGCAGAGAGTTTTGGGAGCGTCCAGAGCTTATGCGAGGTGCCGGGCCCAATGACGCACAAGTTGCTGACTTCAGAGCAGAGGGCTGCTATTGGCGTATATGACGACTTGGTGAGACTGAGCATGGGAGTCGAGGCCCCAGAGGATCTTGTCGCAGACGTTCTTCAAGCACTTGAGGCTGTTTGTGCCCCATCGAAGGCAAGTTGATTCTAGCAAGGGGTTTGTATCTTATTTCAACTTATGTAAATGCATATTTGGGACTTGGAAGCTCGGAAGTATTGGCCCTACGCTCACATAACCCGAAGAGAAGAAAAAGTATTTTGCCGGGGTTAATAGCCATTGTCGAATTTCACTTGGTCGGATGAATCAGCGACCCGTCTCGATGCCTTGTCATAGAAAATCTCATTGCCCTGGGCACGCTAGCCTGCGGGGGTACCTTTCCAATATTGCGAGCCCATCCCACTTTAGACATACCAGCATTTAAATTCCCTGAAAACTGTTGGTGCGTTGATGGAGCTCTGCTCACACACTCGCTCGCTGCTAAACGATGCCGAAACGCCCCCTCAAATCGGCTTCAAGTGATTGGGGCAGATATCTGAACCTAGCTAGGGATGGCGTACACAACATTTTCTGCTGAGCGGTCCGACTGGGGAAAATTGGTTTATAGAATGTATCGGCTGTACGATTCCTGAAATTCATAAGGCATCGGAGGGCCATCAGAAGGCCAACTAAATTATGCACCTGGAAGCGATGCCCTTGCTTCCTGAAGAGGGGCGATTGCTGTCAGCATGCTGTGGCTGCAGAGCCTCCCTTGTGTCTGACGTACAGCTTGCATGTTCACCGCCCACTAAGTTAGTTGGTCCATTGGTCAGGTGTAGGACTGAACGTATGACGCGCACCTGCAGGCTGAAAAAAACAGAAAGGGCGCAATGCCTGCAAGTGATCAGTTTCCCCTCTGAACAAAACTCAAACCTCTTTCGAACCACCAGACCAATCCAATTAGTCTTGTAATCGACAATGACTCAGATTATTAAAAATGTCATGTTGATGGGAGTAAGTTGTCGTTTCGTAAATATTCACTCCAACATACTCATTACAACAATGGCAGGCCGGTGGACTCTTTGGCGCAAAAGTTCTCGAGGCACTAGAAGCGGAAGCCTCGTTTAGCCTCACAGTGCTCTCCCGCAAAAGCTCCGATTCCTCGTTCCCCTCACACATTAAAGTGTATAAGGTCGACGACGACTACCCAACGGCACAGCTCATCGAGGCTTTCGCTGGTCAAGACGCTGTCGTGTCAACGCTCCCTGGACGAATTTACGATGTCCACCTACGCATGATTGACGCTGCCGTTCAAGCCGGTGTCAAACGCTTCATACCAACAGAATACGGCAACAACACATGCGCAGCGGCGAGCGAAGTCGTTCCATTGTACGCGCAAAAGACAAAGGTAACAGAGTACTTGAAAAGCAAAGAATGCAAAGGATTGACTTGGACTGCCATACATACGGGTCAATTTTTTGATTGGGGCTTAGAGAGTGGATGGCTTGACTACGACCTGGGGAGGAAGAACGTTAAGATTTACGACTCAGGTAACAAGGCATGGTCAACAACAACAATTGGAACCGCAAGTGTTGCAGTGGCCAGAGTGCTTTTAAGACCGGAAGAAACGAGAAATAGGCATGTCTTCATTGCTTCATTCACCTTGTCTCAACGGCAGCTTCTCGGCGCGCTGGAGAAGTCAAGCGGCACTACGTGGCAGGTACAAAAGATTGCTTCGGAGGAAGTACTGAAAAAAGGAAAGGAACTTGACAAAAAGGACGAGTCGGAAGGGTTGAGGCTGCTGACCATGATGTTACTCTACGCAGATGATGCGGACAGGGGAGCAAATTTCACCGGGCTATTGGACAACGAATTGCTCGGTCTGCCAACAGAAAATTTGGCTCACGTTCTCGACGGAGTGCTCAAGAACAAAAAGCGCTGAAAAGCATTTATAGTAAATAATTCAAATAGTCCGAAGAAAGATGCGTTTATATCTGTCGTTTTGGGACCTTGACGCTTGAGGTGTTCGTTCCTGCCATAGTATATTCCAGAACATGGACGAATTGTAGCAAAAGCGTAATAAGCGCTTTTGGCTAGGCCTTAACGGCCAAATGAATCCAAATTAATATAGCTACCCGTTATATACATAGCCAATGTATATCAGGATAACTGATGTGGACTGGACCTGCGGGTTCTCTGACATTTTTATGAAACCAAACAAACAACATCTTCCACCATTGAATCGGGGAAGTGGTGAAGCTAGACCACGACAGAGTGACACCGCCAGGGTGGACTGGGATTAAAGTCGGTGAAGTTTTGCCCTGGCTGGAAATCGTCTCATATGAGGCTTGTAAGTCGGCTCCGCTGCTACAGTGGCCCGAATTCGCCGTCCAAAATATTCAATCTCAACAGCATTCCCCTTCGTCAAGGTGCATGGAAGATACGCATATGCTATGGGCTTACCGATCGTGTAGCCAAAAGCGGCGCTGGTAACGTAACCTACTTGTTGGCCGTCAAAGAATACCGGTTCCTTGCCAAGTATCATAGAACAACCATCATCCACAGTGAGGGTGCGTAGCCTGCGACGCGGAGCTTCTCTAGACAGCTTCTTGAGAGCGGCGTGGCCTGTATAACCCACTTTGTTAGGCTGCACGGCGAAATCAAGTCCAGCCTCATACGGGTCGTGCTCAGTAGTGAAGTCAATGCCCCATATTCGAACTCCGTGCTCCAGTCTCAATGCAAAGAGGGCGCTGCGGCCGGCTGCTATCAGGCCGTAGGGCCGACCGGCCTGCCATAGAGCGTCCCATAGATTCAGGCCGTACTCTGCGCTTGTGTGTAGTTCCCAACCTATTTCTCCGACACAGGAGAGACTCATCGCTATTACCGGGATGCCGGCAATGTTTGCTTTCTTAGCACGGGATGAAGGGAACCCCTCTTGGCTGAAGTCATCCGTACTAGCTGCGGCAATGATATTATTGGAAAGAGGCCCCCAAAGGCCTATGCAACAGGTGCCGCCAGTAATGTCGCGGACTTGCACGAATCGTGCAGCTGACGCATTCGTTTGCATACGTGCTTCTCGAGCCAGGTATACCAAGTCTGCTGGCCCGTTCAGGCCAACCTGAAATGAGTCTTTGAGGAGCCTCGCCACGATGATGTCACTACGGATATATCCGTGACTGTCGAGAAGCAGCGAATACGTGATAGTGCCTAGCACCGTAGAGATATTGCCCGTAGTAAGCCGTTCCAACAGGTCCTTCGCCCCGGGACCAGACACCTCTGCTCGACGCACAGAGGTCATGTCGTACAAAGCCGCAGCGGTACGTGTCTTCCACGCTTCTGCTGCAACTACCGGCGAATAGTACTTGGCTGACCAGCAATCACGATCAACGGGTTTCCACCTGGCCGGGAGATGGTGAAGTAATTCTGCGTTGGCCTCGTACCATTCCGGACGCTCCCAGCCGCCGTTCTCGAAGAAGATGGCGCCAAGTTCACGCTGCCGGACGTGAAAAGGACTTAGTCGAAGATTTCGGGGTGACGCACGCACTTGAAATGGATGAAGGATCCTGTACACCTCTCGGAAATTTTGTTGCGAGGTTTCGTTGACATAGCCCGGTGTGAGCTGTATTTGTTCGAAGCGCGACAGCTCGCACCCGGAAATGTCGAGCTGAGACCTCCCTGTAGTCAAAAGCTCGGCCAAGGCGCGTGCTGCGCCTGCAGAGTGCGTCACCCACACCGCCTCTGCCACATAAAATCCGTCGAGGGTTGGTGACTTCCCGACGAGTGGTCCACCATCCGGCGTGAAAGACAAGATGCCATTGAATCCCTCAGCTATCTCGCTCTCCCGCAGGGCAGGCAACAAATCTTGTGACAGTTTCCAAGCCGGCTCAAAGTCTTTGGGGGTAAATTCAAGCCGCGATGGCATGTTACACTCGTCGACATGCTCCGAAGTTGTGCCCAACGACGCCGCGACTATAGGGATGGGGCGATGGCCATAATAACCGATGCCGTACCGCTCACCATGCTCTCTATAATAAAGGTCCTGATCCTGATGACGAAGGATTGGTAGCGACGCTTCGCTTGCCTGGGAGTTTCGGCCACGTTGAGCTGGCACAACAGTGGTCTTGACGTATTGGTGAGCCATTGGCAGCAGGGGGATCGGGACGTCAACCATGGTGCCCAGCTCGGCGCCCCAGAAACCGGCGCACGATATGACAATGTCGGCAGGTATAGTGCCACTTTTTGTTATGACACCAGTGACTTGGCCGTCAGCCTGCTCGATACCGATGACTGGAGTGCATCCAAGATAGCGGACACCTGCTTCGCGCGTACGGGCAATGAGCAATTGCACGGCTCGGGCCGCCAATGCCAGGCCGTCGCTGGGAATACTTAGGCCGCCGAGCACCAGGTCCTTATTTAAAAGAGGATAGATATCGAGGCATTCTTCGGCGCTTATTAAACTCGTTTTGATGCCCCAAGAAGTGGCATAGCCGTGTTTGCGCTTGAGCTCCTCGAGCCTTGCGGGGGTAGTTGCGACTTCTAGACCTCCCACTTGATTGAAACAGCTCTGGCCATCTTTCCTCAGGGAAAGAAACTTTTCAACAGTATATTTTGCGAACAGGCTCATGGTCTTGGAGGCGTTGCATTGAAACACAAGCCCGGGAGCATGCGATGTAGACCCGCCGGGCATGTCCAGGGGTCCTTGGTCGACCACCGTGATGTTGGCCCAGCCGCGCGACACTAGCTCATCGGCAAGATTGGTACCGACAATGCCGGCTCCAATAACAACAACTCGTAATACTGCTGGCACGTCCATAAGCGACTTCCGAGGAGGATATCTTGAGTTGTAAGTCGTAACGAATGTCAGATCCGGAGCAATGAAAAGTCGCCGCGCGAGTTGCACTTCAAAAAGCAATTCATGCACTGCAAGCACCCCTTCGTATCAAACAATCTGCTCTAAGATGACTGCGATATCCAAAGATACGTCGAGGGACGGATTGACAGTACGTATAGGGCGGCAAGAGCGGTCACGTGATCGGAGTAAGATACCGATGCCGTACCACGTAACATCTCCTGACCAGGAGCTTAGACACTGACGATAACTGGCGCTTCATGCAGGCCTGAGACCAATTTTAACAGACTAATTGTACGCCACTTGAGACAATCAAGTTCGGATTAGGAAGCTCTGACTGCGGATTTGAACCCGATACCGGCTCAGTCAAGCCTGGAGCTCGAGTCTTCGACAGTAGATGCTGGACCAACGTAAAGCTTGTCAAAGGTATTCGAGGCTCATGTTTACTTGACGATTTGCCACAAAAGATTGCGAAAAAA
>JALHCE010000154.1:0-42717 GCA_024340795.1 Tolypocladium amazonense
CCCCCCCCCCCCCCCCCCCCAATCTGATTCATACGCGCAACTTCGTGGTATGGTACGTCGGACACTGCCGGGTTATGCCGCATGCACGTAAATCAGTGCATGTGCTTCAGTTCCAGAAAGCTTCCATTCGTCACGTGCGTCTGATAGATGTCTTACCAAAAAATGCCCCTCTAATGCCAGACCGAACGCCGAGTGTGCAAGAACCCTCAATGAAAAGACGCCTTGGCCGTCCAGACAAGGACAGGCCGGGTGAAGAGAGCAGTTACGTATTGAAATGGTGCACGCGCAACAAGACAGCCACCATGATTTCCCAAAACTCAGGTACCTTAGACAAGAAGCCCGCTCTGACTAATGCACATCGGCAGGGACGGCTGGGGCGGCAGCGTCCCTGCCGGCCGCGGCTGCGACGTCGTTGTTGATGCCGTTGCCCGAGTCCCGGGCGGCCCAGCCTTCAAAGAGTCGTCTCCACCATGCCGGAGGGTCGAGCGGCCGCGAGCCGTTGTGGAGAGGCGGGTAGACATCGGTGAAGAAGTACCAGACGTGGCCAATGACGACTCCCATAATCTCGTCCCTGGGTATGGTGCCGTGCATGAAGAGGCTAAAGGCCATGAGGACCCAGGGTAGATACGGCGCGGTGAAAACGATGAGGCCGAGAAAGCTGAGCCTCGTGTCGGGGTTGCGTCGGGACCATATGTAAACGAGCGTCGAGGACAGGGGGTGGCCGAGGAAGGGCATGGAGACGAGGGGCGACAGGGCGATGAGGCTGGCCATGGCGTATAAGAGGAGCCACGAGAAGTGCGCCGGCGAGCGGCCCGACGATTCTTCGAGAAGACGGGCGTAGCGCTGGAGGAAATAGATGTGGAAGAGAAGGTCGAGCGAGAAGGGCCCGAAGTAGAGAAATGTTGTCACCAGCCGCCAATACTGGAGAGAGTCAGCACCGACAAGGGCAGGGCTCACTTTGGGGCACGATGGCTGACCTGGGACTTGACAAAGACAGCGCGGAAGCTGTAAAAGAGTTGGAAGGGCGTCACCATGTGACACTGGACGAGGGCGCTCGTGAGGACGGTGGCGGCGGTCCACCAGCGAGTGCATAGCGGCATCTCCCAAAACCAGGCCTCGAGGGGCAGGCGGCCGCCGTCCATGACTTGGTCCATGGTGCCACGGGAGCGGCGCGCGCAAGAGAAATGCGACGGGCTCCGCTTGGAGGAGGGAGTGTCTGAGGCGAAGAAGCTAGCTAGGTAGGGTCCGAGGACGGGCGGCAGCGCCGGCGCAGAAGTCGGAGCGAGAAGCGCAGGGCGAGACAAGATGCGACGGTGCTACAAATGAAGCGGGTGATATTAATGGGATCTGCGAGTATCGTTGGGACCGCGGGGGTTCGGATATGTACAAGCGTTGAGGAGCGACGCGCGGAGGTGAGGTAGATGCGACGATGATGTTCTGCAGTCCGCCATTACGTAGGTTGTACGGAGTGTTAGGTGTCCTGTCCCTACCGTGGGCGCGCGCCACACTTCGGCGAGCAAGGAGCGACGCTACGGCCGAACATTGCCGCCTCCGGATGTGGCTGATCGCGTTCCATTATTTCTCGACGTTTGCGCCACTCCATTAAAAAAAACGCGGGGCTGGGGCAGCTACCCGCGTCGCGCGCCGCGGCATGCCTCTTCTTCGCTTCTTCGCAGCTGCATCGCCTCGACGCGGCTCAAGACAATTCATGGCAGCGCTCGTCGCCATCGCCGTCGTCGCCGTCCCTTTTTTGCGACCGCTAAACAGCTTCTCTGCAAGTTGCCTTGCTGCAGACTATACCTCGCCAATTCGTCTCGCAGCTATACTGAGCTGAGCGCCCTCGACTCGACGACACCCTCTTGCCCTCGTATCCTCGTTGCGACAGTATCAGTCGTCCCTCCTCACTAGCTCTTGTCTCCTTTGCGCGCGTACACACAATATGGCTCCCAAGCACAGGATATCTGCCGGCGGCTCCGCGGCGCGGCGCTCACGCCCAGGAGATGTTCAAGGTACGCACGCACTCACAAGCGCTGTGCCCCCACCCATAAGCTGATCATTGTCCTCCTCTCCTTGAAGCCGGCGACCCGATCCCAATAAGGCACAAAATTAGACGCTACCGGCCTGGCACCGTCGCCCTCCGAGAAATTAGGCAATACCAGAGCGGCACCAAGCTGCTGTTACTCAAGCTGCCCTTCATGCGCTTGGTGAGTCTGGACGCAACACCTGTCCTTTTTCTGTCTCAACGTGCCATGTGCGCTAACAGGAAGTGTCGCAGGTCCGCGAAATCGGCATGAGCTGCCGTCCGAGGGGACGCGAGTTCAGGTGGCAGAGCCAGGCAATCCAAGCCCTACAAGAAGCCGCCGAGGCCTTCATGGTCCACCTGTTCGAGGATGCCCAGCTCTGCGCCATCCACGCCAAGAGAGTGACGATAATGCAAAAAGACATACAACTTGCGAGGCGCATCCGGGGCATCTGGGCTGGCCTAGGCTGAGGGAGCCGGTGCCGGCGGGTTGGTTCAAGGGGTCGGTTGGCCCCGCGGCGTTTCGGCGTGCCTGCTACTATATCCCTGGAGGGCGGCTCTTGCTTCTGCCGCCGACTGTATTTGTATTTCTGGGATCGGGACGCTTTGTTGGGCGCTTCAACGCTTGGCGCAGGTCGGAGTCGTGCGTACTTCTCAAGACGAGATTCTTGTATTTTGCTGTTATATTCCCCCATGCATACCAATCTGTCTACCCACATACCGACCTACTTGCCACATTTCGTAACGAGTTGCAAATTGACGCAGGTTGTTCATGCTGGCCCTTGGGCTGCGAAGCGACTTACATCCCACCAATAGGGCCCTCGTAGGTGCAGTGTGCAGACCGTTCAAGCCGACGGGCGCACGAGAAAACCAGGCAAAGCCGACCATGGCTGCCAATTGCCATGCTAGACATAGTCTCGATCTAGATTTGACGGTGTGGTTAGCGCAAACAATGCGCAGCTTGCGGCGGAAAGAGCCTGGGCATGTTAGGTATCCGTTCAAGGCCCCGCGGGCCCTGACGTAATTGACGTCGCTTCACGCAACGTCATGACGACTACCCACTTAGCTCGCCTCGTCACCCCAGCTCGCATTCGACACAACCACGAGCCTATCGGAAGCTCTAGCGCATTACGATCCCTGACGATTCTCAGTACTCGTACCGTGCTCGATACCTTGCGTTGCTTCACGCGCCCAACACCATACGCTATCTTCAACGACACTAGGCCTTGCCTCCGACATGAATCGCAACCTCGGCATTCGCGCCGCTCGCCTTCTCGCGGTTGGCGCAACGTGTGCGGGGGTTACGACGCTCTCCAGCCACCGCTCTCCTCTACGGTTGGACTCGGTTCAGCCTGTTGCGGTGCCTCATCGCTCTCGGGTGCGGCAGCAACCTCGTGAGCCAGGTCTCTCACCGCGACTGGTACAACAAGTCTCGACCGGCAGCCTTGCTGGTTCGTCGCGTCCCTGCACTTGCGTCAATCCCTGGGTGCCTTTCTCCAGCTGACTTGACCTGCGTCTCTCCCTCAAACAGGCTTTGCTACTGGCTTCGTTGTCGCCCTCTTCTCGCGAACGCTCGTCCTTCTCGGCGGCTTGCTGGCTGTTTCTTTTCATGTGTGACGCCTTCCTGCCTGCCCAGTCTCCCACGTGGCCGCTGATTGCTTACTTTTGTCGCTCAAGGTTGCCTCACGGTGGGGCCTAGATATTCCTCGTCTGGTCGGTCTCAAGGAGCAGCGGTGGCCAAGCTTGTCCTCCCTGAGCAGAGCTGGCGCAAACAACCCATGGTTCACTTCATCCTTCGCGCTAACTTTCATCTTGGCCGCCTTTGTGCGCCTGTAGGGGCGAGATTACTCAAACCTCTTCACTAGCTGGTGTCTTTTTAGAGTACATGAATGAACGACTGTCTCCTTCTTTGGCGCCCTGCTTTTTATGCTATGTGCTGTGTTTCGCGGGTGAGCCACGCCATCGTCAAGGGGTCATTGTCGAAAAACCCTCTGGTCTTTTCCAGGATTTCAGCATTGTACGCATTGATCCACTCCTTCTCGTCGGCGGTCAAGAGGCTCGTTTCCATGAGGTTTTGGCAGTATGGAACCATGGTGACATGCTCAAACCCCAGGAAAGGCTTGTCGCCGAAGCAGTGCTCCGTCTCCACCTCCTTGACCATCATGATGTTCTCAATTCGGATGCCGAAGCTGCCATCCTCGTAGTATCCCGGCTCATTGGAGAGAACGTTTCCAGGTGCCAGAGGCACCTCGGTATATTGGACGCGTGTGCCAATGCCTATGGGCCCTTCGTGGACATTCAGGTAGGAGCCAACGCCGTGGCCGGTGCCGTGACGGTAGTCTAACCCCGTTTTCTACGCGCTGTCAGCATTGATGGGAAGCTCTAATTTCCTCGGCGCGTCTTCTTGGCTCGAGGACGTGCAAATCTGCTGCACTCACCCAAAGATGCTGGCGGGCAAGACAGTCCAGAGCGAACCCAGTCGTTCCCTTGGGGAAGACGGCCGTATCGAGTCCAATCACGCCCTTGAGGACGAGAGTATAGGCCTTCTTCTGGGCATCCGTGGGCTTGCCAAAGTGCAGCGTCCGGGTCGTGTCAGTTGTGCCGTCCAGATACTGCGCACCTGAGTCGCACAAGTATACGTTTGCCGGGTCAATGACTGCGCAGTTTCCTCTTTCGGGTCCGTAGTGGATCACAGCCGCGCTGGAGGAAAGCAACTTGTCAGCATTGCATGCTCTTGGCTATGTCCAGGGCGCGCAGACTCACTTTGGCCCAGTGGACGAAATGGTGGGAAATGAGAGGCCGGCGAAGTGCTGCTTCTTGGATCTTAGCTCCTCTAGCTTGTCAGCGGCCTGCACCTCGTCCAGCGTTGCCTTCTTGGCCACGAGTTGGTCCTCGAGCCAGGCGAAGTACTCGATCAAGGCTGCGCCGTCTCGGATGTGGCACGCCCGCATGCCAGCCATCTCGGTCTCATTCTTGACGGCCTTCGCATCGCCGACGGGGCTGCGGATCTCCTCGACAGAGCCTTCGCCCCCGAGGGCGCGCTGCAAGGCCCAGGAGCCTTTATTGGACATGAGGAAGGGTGCGGCTGTCGTGATACTCGCGGCCTTGTCCTTCTCGGCAACCTCGGCATGAAGGCTGCGGGCCTCGCTGAAAAAGACGTCGTACGGCTTGACCTGGACATTATTACTGGCTAGGTGGGCCGCGCAAGCTTCGCTCAGCTTGGACTCGTCGATGTAGAGCGTCGCAGACTGCGGGGTGATGGTGGCGTAGGAAAAGAAGACGGGGTTGTATGGAATGTCACTGCCGCGAAGGTTGAACAGCCAGGCCACTTCGTCAAGCATTGACACGAAGAAGCCAGGGGAGTTCTTCTTGGCTAGCTCCTGGCGCAGGTCGGCGATCTTGCTCTGGACCGACTTGCCGGCCACATCGTCAGGCAGAACGATGGCCGTCTGACGGGGTCGCGAGGCCCGGCTTTCGGCCCAGACAGCATCGACAAGGTTGTCGTCAAGGGGCAGCAGATCGGAGCCACCAGCCTTGCGGATCTGCTCAGCCAGCTTCTTGGCTGCGGGCGCAGCGAGAAGCGTAGGGTCGACGGCGACGGTCTTGCCCCCGGACGATTGCTCGGCAGCCCACTCCTGCCAGGTGGGAACGTCCGGGAGCCCCTGCTTCAGCAGCGTCCAGTTGTCGTCGAGCTGCTTGGACGCCTGGTTGAAGTAGCGTCCATCGGTAGCCAGCGCGGCGGCTTGGAGTGTGACGACGGCGCATCCGGCGGAGCCAGTGAACCCCGATATGAACTCGCGACGGGCGTCGCAGTCGGCTATGTATTCAGAGCTGTGGCTGTCCTCGGACGGTATGACTGTTCGGGTCAACTGGCTTAGCAGGAAGGGAAAGCTTGGGGCCACGACAAGGCTGCTCACTGTAGACGTGGACCTTGCGATCTTCCATGAGTCGCCTCAGCTTTCCAAGCTGGGCTGAGGTAACGACCTTGGCCATGGCCGCAGCTGCAGGGACAGTGTTGGCGTGGGAGGCTGTGGCGCGCGGCCTCGTGGTGGACGCGGTGGGAGCTCTGGGCCGAAGCCTGGGACCTGTGAGACGAGATAGCCTGGCAGCGAGCTGCGGGAGCATACGAGCAGAACGAATTGCTGCTCCGCTTTGCGCTGACGGGGACAATGGGCCAGGCCAGCGACAGGAGGGCACTACTACCGCGTCACGATGCGCAAGGTGTAGATGAAGGCAAGAGAGAGTAGACAGGCGGAAAGGAACGGCTCTGCTGGTGTAGGGTACGAGCGAGGTCAGGCAAGGTACAGCGATGGATTTGCGCAGGAGCTACACGCGACCCCGCGTGCGGGGATGGAGGGGCAGTTTATGTACTGCCGTAGGTATCCTCACACCTTGCCCAAGGTACCGTACCCGTCCACCCAATACCAGTCCTCTCTCCCTTGAGCCGTCCATCACGGCCCAGAACATTATTCCCTCACGCCTCCTCACACCCGCAGTCATCGGTCGGGGGGAGTTTCACTCGCATGCGTGAGCTTGTAGGCATCCGCCGCATGAGCTGGGTGGCAAATTGACGGGCGGTTCAGCCAGCTATGACACTCAATGGGATCGGCTGAGTACGAAGCCGGTGATTTCCACGCTTCCCGGCGCAAACCTCCGAACGAGACCACGGGCCGTCTGGACAGCTTCCGCATCAGGCAACGTGGATGGATGTCTCGGCGATGCTGGCCGTCCTACGAACATGCGCAGCAGGGCCGGGATGGGGCGCCATCTAAGGAGGTAGGTGAGGTGAGGTACGGATACTCGTAGGCCCGGCACGACTCGGCACACGGCCGGCCGTCGAACGTTATGCCCATGTCAAGCTGATGGCATATTACCAGGCCCGTGGATGCCCGCGACATGCTGTGGACGAGCTTCCGTGATGCAGCGCCCGATTGGTGCATACGCACCCCGTTTTCGAGTGCCTGCCCGAGTGGGCCCCCCGGTTGCGCCGACGTACGCAGTACAACCATGCCACCTGTGGTGAGCTCACTCCCATGAGACGACATACTGCAAAAAACGGCTCAAATGCAGCGCACCGCCGCCGCCGCCGCCAACGCCCTGCGGCCCCGAGTTGTCTTCTCGGGGATCCAGCCCACCGGCGTCCCTCACATCGGCAACTATGTCGGCGCCCTGCGGCAATGGGTGCAGCTCCAGCAGCAGCCCGACACGAGGCTCATTTACTCAGTCGTCGACCTACACGCCATCACCGTGCCCCAGGCTCCCGACCAGCTGAGGAGACGGAAGAGAGAGACTCTCGCCGCACTCCTCGCCATCGGCATTGACCCGGATCGCTCCATACTTTTCCACCAATCTTCCGTTCGTCCCCCATTTGCCCCCCTCTCAAGGCATCGTCTGACCCGCGCCCCTGCCAAGGTTCCCGCACACTCGGAGCTTATGTGGATTCTCGCCTGTACCGCTTCTGTCGGCTACCTGTCGAGAATGACACAATGGAAGGTGAGAGAGCTGTTGGGCCTGCCCGGACGACATGTATGACCAACAGGAACTGAAACACGGCCTTGCATAGCATAAGCTCAACCTCCCACCAACCTCGCAGTTGGAAGAGCGTCCAGTCGGCTCTCGACTGAAGCTTGGCCTCTTTTCTTATCCGGTCTTACAAGCCGCCGACATTCTTGTCCACAGGTAGGTGCAGCGCTATCATTTGTCTGTGTGAGCGGGCTCGATGCGTCACCGGCCTGTACTGACTCTCACTGCCAGAGCCACCCATGTGCCAGTTGGCCATGATCAGCAGCAACATCTCGAGTTCGCCCGTGAGTGCGCTACCAACTTCAACCACGCCTACGGACAGCACCTGGTCCACCCCCAGACCATCACCCGTACGTGATTCTCCTCACCCACGACCCTTGGTCTTTCCTGCGCACACTAACACCCAAGCATAGCGCCGGTGCACCGCATCATGTCACTCACGGATCCTACATCCAAGATGTCCAAATCGCACAAGAACGAGCGCTCGCGCATCCTTATCACAGACACTCCAGAGGAAATTCGTGCCAAGGTGTCCTCAGCCTTGACTGACTCCCGACCGGGCATTTCTTACGATCTAGCCAACAGGCCAGGCGTGTCTAATTTGCTCGATATCCTATCCATTTTCGATGCCCAACAGCGGAGCCCCGCCCAGCTCGCCCAGGAACATGCCGAAATGCACCCACGTCACTTCAAAGCCATGGTCTCGGACGCAATCATTCAGGGACTCCAGGGTATCAGGAGCCGATACCTAGAGCTTCTGGGCACGGAGAGTGCGTATCTCGACCATGTTGAGGCCGACGGCGCGCGGAAGGCGCGCCAAAGTGCTGAGGAAACCATGGAGCTCGTCAGGACGGCCGTGGGTCTGTAAATGCACATGTTTCAATACTCCCTTATACTCCCACCTCGTCCACCTTCTCCGCCACGCTTCTCTGTACCAACACCCATGTAATAAAGTGTACGCTATCGTTCGAGTATAAACGAGAAAGGGACTGATAAAGAAGAGCCAAGCTTGATTCATCCATCTAGAGCTGCTTAAAACCTAAATAATATAATCATTGTTATCGAAGTGACCATGTCGGCTATAGTGACTGAGATGGTTACGAGGGAGGATGTGTTTGCCGGTACACCCTCTGCAAATTAATGAGGAGCTGTTTGGTGTTACTCCTCTGCAAAGCAACCCAATCCGGTGAAAGTTCCACCATGCAAGGCTTGGTGCGCTGACCGATTGGTGTCATGTTCCTCATTATCTCGCCGCTTGAGCCATCACTTGCGGCCGTTCACGCACGCAGGCATTCATTGTGCTTACTGCCCACAGTAACTCGAATACTCAACCCCTCTAGCACCGGGGTCGGCAGAAACGCATGGGACCGAGCGTTGAATCAAGAGACATACGCGAAGCTGGTGCCTCTGGCAGAAAGCCAGAACTCCCGGATGACTTGGTTTGTGGCTCTTGATCCTCTCAAACTGTGATCCCAGGTCAGCATCCATGCGAACGCCACTTCATGGAGTCTTTACTGAGATACCAACCTCACTACCTTCTTGACGAACAAGGCCTTCTGCTCTGGGCTCACCTTGTCGCTTGGGAAGGACGGATGATTGAGCGCCGATAGAAGCCACTGCCTCGCCAGGGGATGGCGACTGACCAGCTTCTTGACCGGCTCACTCAGCTTGTCTAGCTCGCTTCGTGACGCGTTTCCGCCAATATTCCTGGCGAGACTTTGCGCTAGCAGCGGCCCAAGAGTCTCCATGGCAAGTTTTGTAGCATGCTGCAGTTCCTGATCGTCACTTTTGAGGCTGACAAACGAAGACTTGTATAGTGAATCAGCACCGGACGGCAACTCGCGAGATGAGTCCAACATACCCAGAAGTCGGCAGCAGCACCCTTTGGCAAAGGTTCCTTTCCGTCAAGCACCTGTATAGTAAACATGAAAAGAAATTCGGCGGCAGATGCCGGCTGCAGGCGCAGCACGATGTCTGCGGTCTTCCCCAATAGTCGCGATGCAAAGTCGATTCCGTTCTGTGTCAGCTCTGGGTCGCCTTCTGGTGCTATACTCCTGTTAGGCCTTTCTCGCCACCTGGATTGGGTACACATTGAACACACCTGGAAGCTGCTTGAGCAGTCCAACTACCCAAAGAAGCAATGCAGACAAAATCGTCTGCCTATTATGAGACCTGTTGCACTGCAGTGAGCTCGTAAACGAAGAAGCTGTACTGACAAGCAGTCCCACTCTTGTGGCCTCCCCGGTGTGGCTCGTCAGATATTGCGCCACGGCGTCTTCTCTGAGAACAAACGGGCCGGGTTCGCTCTCTGAGAATCCAGTTCGGAGCACACTGCATATCAATTCCGTTACCTCGGAATTTCCGCTAAAGCTGCCCTCTAGCTCCATAATGATGCTCAGAATCTGCCTTTGCAGTGACTCCAAATCTTGATCAGACGTTTGCTGTTGTTGGCTGTCACCGCCATCCAGATCGATCGCGGAATCGTTTGGTGACTGGAAGCCTTTGCCAACGCTCACGAGGCACCTCAACGCCTTCAAGCCAACATGCAACCCAGGATGCTCATCAATAGTATTGTCAGAACATCGAAGCCCCACGCAAACAGATTGGGGCGAGTCAGCGGATGCAATCAGCTCCTGGGCACGACGTACGTCGCACTGGATGAATCCCAATATCCGGGCACAGGCTTCATGCCGTTGGTGGGGATCCGGGATAGCCTGCGCAACGCAGGCAATTGCGCCAAGCACCTTTTCGCTGGAAATACAGTCCAGCCGCTGCCCGCTAGCTATGATATTGTACTCATCCAGGAACCCACTAGCCTCCGAGTGAAGGTGGTGTCGGCAGGAGGAGCATAATCGCAAGATGGATTTCGAGGCAGATGCTGCCATGGCCGGCTCGCAAAGCACAGTGAATAGGAGACGTAGAGCAGGCGCAAGAAAATAGACGTTTCTTTCGAAGTATTCGGTGTAATGCTCAATGAGAGAGAGGCACGTCTGACGCGTCCTAGGGAGGACATCGGCGTTACTAGCCCGGAGAACAGTAAACAGCGGCGAGGCAAACACGGGTGTCAGGGCATCGTCGAATCTCTCATCGTCCTTGCCGCAGTCAGCTAAGCCGCCGAGACAGAATGCTGCCGCTTCCAGCGGTCGCCAGGCCGAGTTCGACAGCGCAGAGAGTGTAAGATCTGCGAATGTCACGACAAGTCGGGGGCCAGCCAGCGTATAGGCGGACTGCAGCAAATCCACTACGTCCTTTCGTGCGTCATTATACCCGAGACGGTCGTTTGAATCCCAATGGTTGAAGACCTCGGACGGCGGATACGTAATCTTGCGCCACGCATGTGACACTGCTTCCAGAACGTGGGCCATAGCCGATTGTACCCATTGTGTTGATGCATCGTCCTCGTCTCCGTGGACGAAATCTGCCATTGTCTCCGCAAATGTCGACCAAAATTCGACAGCGGATACGAAGATCTTGTCTTCTGCGACCGGATAGCCGTCCGCACTAAGCAAGCCGCAGAGCATGGAGAGAAGCTGCTGACTCCGGGGGTCTCTGCTTTGCATGAGAGCTACCGTTTTTGCTTCACCGAAAGCGAGCAAAAGGTGCCCAAATTGCAATGAGTCAAACTCGAAGTCGCCTTGCAGGAGCGTTTGGTAACGCACTTCCGCCCAGGGCGCAACAAAGAGACTTGCCAGGTGTTCGTAGTGAGTCTCTGTCATAAGAGAGGGATGGTTGGAGAGCACATCCACCAGAAGTTCCACAGAGGCATCAAAAGAGTCCTCATTGGATAACGACGCTATGACGGCCTCGATGAGGGGTCTGAGGGAGCCCCCAACATGGCTATCCCCAGACGATGCTCGTTGAGAAAACGAAACCCAAGACTAGATATGAGGCAATGTCAATGAAAGAATGTCGCAGGAGTGAAGAGAAAGAGAGAAATATCAGAGAAGAGGATGGCTTCGTACCTGAAGACACTTTACAGAGTCAGCGTGGGCCGCAGGAGCGCTGGCTTGCGCAGACAGACATCTTGTCATAAGTGCCACCGCATCTCCCGTATTCTGCAAGACGACATCGTAGAGCCCTATGCTGAGAAGAGTCAGTAACAGAGACGCAATGACTGGTGCGGGACCCGTCCCACCTATTTGCCGCGTTCAAGTCGAACCTGCCAACGTCTTCCATGACACTAGTAGCTACCCAAAGCGCAGCCTGAAGCTGTACGGGACTGAAGCTGGCCAAAGCAGCTGTGATGTCGATAGAGTCATCGCATTCGCCGAGATGACACGATCGGCCAGATGCAAGGCAGACGATGAGGTGGCGGAGATATCGCCGCCAAAGACGATGAAAGTGCAGAAAGAATGTTGCAATGGCAGAAGCGAGCTTTCTTGTCACGAGCGGGCCGGACAACTGGCCCAAAGAATCCAAGTACCAGCTAAACAGCCCGACTAGAAGCTCAGCGGCGTCCTCATCGCTGAGGAAAGAACTGTGCCATCGTTAGACTAGATTCTGGTCCCCTCCCCAACCAAAGCAGCCTCCCAGCTCTCTCACGCACCTCTCTTTATTAAGTTTGATGATGACTGTGAGTGCACCAAAGAACTTGACTTTCTCATCGGGCACCTCGAGAAGATGGCGAATCATGGGCCATGCCTGCGGCGAACTCTGAAAATGCGACAGAGTTGCCTGTGTCGTGGCGATGACATCCGGAGGATTCGGCTGATAAAGAGACAAGATCAACTTGAGGCGGGTTAGCCTTGGGAACTCCAGCACGACGTGCGTCAGGGATACACGGAATGCAATGACACTGACAGATACCACCTCATCAAGGCTCAGGTTGAGAGGTTCGTCTCGCATTTTGGTTAGTTAGTCGACAACTCGTCATCGTACCATGCCGCCAAGTGAGAGACGGCGCCGTGGCAAGAAGAGAGGCGAGTGTACAAGAGCGTGAAGCAGATGTGTCTCTTGGGATCTAAAGGTCGTCGGTGGTTGACAAGTACGAAATACTTACCTTGCTGGAGGGGTGAGAGTTCCAAGTGGGGAACGGGCCTCTGGCACTAGCACCACCCGCAACCGTCAGCCCTCTGCTGTCGCAGCGCAGGTATAACTAATCACACAAACTACTCGTACGAGTACACCGCGGAGATTGAACCCTTGCAGTGATGAGATACATGCTGAGAAACGAAGCAGCGACGCACTGCGACGAGGGCGAGCACAGTCGCGCATCTAGCAAGCACGGAGCAACGTAACCTAGGAACATTGTCTGGATTCAACCGATGCCCTCATCGCATAGAGCAGGTCTTTTGTCAATATAGTATACATGGTATTTCGCCTCCCAGTCCATACAAGTACATGCCATGAAATCCTGCGTGGTCAATCCTATTTGTTAGGCGCCAGCGGCTGTCTCAAGCCCGCCGCCTCCTTGAAACGGCGGCTGTTGAGCAGCTCCTCCACCTTGTCAGCCGTGCCCATGGCCTTGGTTTGCCCAAGGTGCGACCACAACGGGTCCAGCTCCTTCAATGTTCCGTCGGCCAGCTCCATGGACCGGCCGACGCCCGCCTGGCTAAACTCCCACACGTTGGCCTTCATTCCTACGCCGTAGTATTGGTGTTTCCGCAGATAGGCCAGCCACAGCTGAACTGTCTCGGGATTCCCATCCTTGATCTGGATCATGCGCCGCAGCGTCACGCGCTCAAAGTTCTCCTGCGACTTCTTGAAGATGAAATGGCTTCGAGGGACCGTCCATCGTTCGGTGATTCGCGGCAGTGGCACGGGTCCGTACGCGGGCAGGCCAAGGTAGTAGGCGGCCCGCAACGCGAAGTCGGCGAAGAACTCGAGCGGCTGGATGCTGAAAGACCGCAGCTGCAAGTCGCACGAGGGGATGCCAAACTCGGCCTCCCGTTTCAATGGCTTGAGGTGAAGGGCCTGCAGAGAGCGTGGGCGGCGCAGTTGCTTTGCTTCGGATGTCAAAGGCCGTTCTGCAGCCTTCTCACTGTCCAAAGCCCTGCAACAGTTAGTCGGCGGAACCAGTCAACGGGAAGTCCCTCGTATGGCCAACGTACAGCGAGGCTTTGGTTCGCCGCGCAATCCAGGGTGATGCGACCTGAGTGCCGTTAGCGGGCGCTGCCCCTGTTCGCTGTGAAGTGTCCGGGGCAGATGTACCTGAATCCGCACCAGGGGCCTAGCAGTTTGGCGGAGCATTCTGCCGGTGCCAGCGCATGTGGGATGATGACGGCGTTGGCGGTTGCTGAGTCGCGATTGTCGTGATGGAGCAGAGAAAAATCGCTGGACGTCGCGCAGGAGCCAATCGCTGCACATGCCGCCGACGTTTTTATGGGGCCACTCAGGACCACAGCAGTTACATGCACAGAGAAGAGTCCAATTCCACAAAAACATTGACGGAGTAGAATACGCTACGAAGCATCCTGCGAGGTATTGATATTCGATGATGAGAAGAGACATCTTGTTCTAGTTACTACTAGTCTCATTAGAGCTGCCAGCTCCCTTCCTCCGCGCGCCGAGGTCGAAAGACGCATGGGGTCTGTGCCGCCTTGGTACAGCGTCGTTTCTTTGTCACGAGCCGAATGTGCCACAGCGGTGCTCTTGCACAGCATGTTGGCATCGGCAGGGAGGCAGGTTGACTCCTAGGATGGTGCCGAGGCCAAGCGCTGGCAGCTTCGCCTTGCACTTTTTCCATGCTCAGTTGCAGCTCGGAGACACGCGAGGGCATGGCGCGCGTCCCTTGACTCGACCTTCGTCTGGCAATGTAAGAGCCCTGACCCTTGAATCTTGGCTCAAGTACTGAGACCTGATGGAATTCTGGTCATGTGGGCGTGCCAGGGCCCTGCAAACCGAGGTGCGTAGCCATCGGCGATGTCCCGGATTGCACAAGGGTAGCGCGCTGACGGCAGCAGATTGTGCTTGGCTCGCAGTTTTATGTCCTTCCGGAGCATGGCTTTGATGACAGTGACCAAGCGTGCCTCTTCAGTTCTGGCGCTTTCGTCTCTGCGACACCAACCTTTGATAGAAGGCCTTCTTTCCCGAGCTTTTGTTGCGCTGGATGCCCGCGTACTTGCCCTTCAGTTTGTCGCCATCATGTGCACTCATGACTTCCTCAAAAATGGTTTGTTTCCTTTCCTTGCGGGTGAGCCTCGCGCTGTAGAAGTCGGTCGGGCCGCCTATGACCTGGCCGATGCGAGAGTACTCAGGTGGAGCAGAACGCAGAGCCTTCTTCTGATGCTTGGGGTCGAGCAGTCCGCGCATGCGCAACACTTGCCAATCCCGCTTAAACTCGGGCGTGAGCTCTGTTTTGGGCAAGTTGAACCAGTTCGGTCCCGCAGTATCCTATGTAGGGCAAGTCAGCAAGCCGAAAAGCAGGTTTCTCCCCCGGACGACGCGGCCGAGGTTTTCCAAAGAACAATGGGATGATAGCTGTTGCTGTTGGGCGAGGAATTCAGAGTAACTATGATATGCAAAAAAATCAGGAGCCACGGGCATATGATCCAAAACGGATGCTCGTCCCGTGTCATAAAACCGCGAGCGGCTCGTTCTCATCACTATTTCCGATCGGGGGCGAACAAAGGGAAATTTTGGGCGCAACGTCCGCCAACTCACCTTTTCCGAGTCTTTCTTGGCCGGCTTCATCTGAGGCTTCCGCACTGCAAGGTCCTCTTTGGCTATGGTAGCTGGAGGTTCGGCTGTCAAGGCCGAGTCCTTCACCAACGGCTGCATCGGCCGAGCCGGAGCCGCTGCTCCCCGCAAGCGGTGCTCGGCCTCGCGGAGGAGCTCTTCAACCTGGCCGTCGACAATGTCTGGCATGGTCTGAGGCCTGCAGATTGCGTCGAGACCGCCAGCGGAACGAGGCGAGGTAGAGTAGCAGAAGGAGGAAGAAAAAAAAAGCCCACCCACAGACATGAGAGAGCAAATCGATGTGGGGCCAAAGGCAGCAGCAAAATCAATTAGGTAAGACGGTCCACATTACCGGCGCCCCATTTGGCCACGCCTAGGCGTGGTTGCACGTGCCTACGCCTAGGCGTGGCACGTTATGTAAGCCCGGCTTAACACCAAAGGTGTCATCGCCGGCGCCCTTACGGATGATAACGTTAGACTCTTTGTTACTTGAATTGTAGCCGAATATATAGTTAATTAATACGCAATGTGATTTTTCCGATAACTATCTTCCCCCTAAATGCGAATACGAATTCTATAATACCCTACTTATAGTAATTAACGATTAGGTACGGTCCCAAGGCTATGCCTTTATTACTATACGGTCTAAAAAGATAACGAGTAGTAGGCTTATAGTTACGTATAGTTATAATCGAAGCTATTATGCCCTTAACGTATCGAAAAAGAGATCTAAGAAAATAAGCTTATAATATATCGACTACCCGTTCTTAGTAATTATAAGGCACTGAGTGCGAAGAGAAACTTACTATGCTGTATTACTGAGAAACTAAGCTTATAGAAGAAAACTCGTAGTAGTAACTTGACATTATATAGTTGAGTAGCTGCCTCTAGCAGCTACGTACTACGGCAACTACCGTAGGCAGTTATCGTAGGAAGAGAAATTCTCTATAATGTAAAACCGGATGGATTCCTTCCCGTCTCAGCCCTTGCGTCAGCCCTTATATCAGCTAGCTACAGGGGCCAGTCTGTACATCAGTCATTATGCCGGCGCAGCCAGCACTTTAACAGTGTCGGTTCTGAACACGCCTATACGGCTAATGCTCGCATCGTAACAATACCCCCCCCCATAGAGGGGGGGGGGTAGTGTAGGGTAGGTATAGGTTAGGCGCGATAGTACAGGGTAGGTGTCGTAGTACAGGGTAGATATCCAGGTACAGGGTAGGTATAGGGTAGGTATCCCGGTACAGGGTAGGTATCCCGGTATAGGGTAAGTATCCGGGTATAGGGTAGGTACAGGGTAGGTGTCCCGGTATAGGGTAGGTGCAGGGTAGGTGTCCCGGTATAGGATAAGTATCCGGGTACAGGGTAAGTACAGGGTAGGTATCCTAGTATAGGGTAGGTACAGGGTAGGTGTTCCGGTATAGGGTAAGTATCCGGGTACAGGGTAGGTACAGGGTAGGTATCCCGGTATAGGGTAAGTATCTAGGTACAGGGTAGGTACAGGGTAGGTGTCCCGGTATAGGGTAAGTGTCCGGGTATAGGGTAGGTATAGGGTAGGTATCGGACAGGTCCAGGGTAGGCTAGCAGGTACAGGGTAGGTATAGGGTAGGTACCAGATTGGTCTAGGGTAGGCGCCAGACAGGTCCAGGGTAGGCCGGCAGGTATAGGGTAGGTACAGGGTAGGTCGCAATTCTGCCTACCCTACAGCCAGCGTAATTAACGCGCGCGCGCGCGTGCGCGCGCATACGCATATAATAAATAGTACGCGTATCTTACTAGGTGCAGGGTAGGTCAATTTGGGTGTAATTAGGCCACCGGGGGTGGCGGCGTTACGCGTTATGTGGCCGTGAGTCGATTTTTTTGTTTTCCCATACAAATAAATTTTGCGGAAAATGAAAAGTAGCTCCCGAGCCGCGTGTAGCGGGGCTGGCCCACCGATAAGGTCGGTAGGTATATAAGGGGGGGTAGCGCTTAGGGCGCCTAGCCCACTACGGGGGCAGCTTCTAGCGCTGCAGACTACTAAGCCAGCGTTAGGGCAATTAAACAGGGCACTAGTCTAGGTTTAACAACGCTATGCGGTTAATTCGTTCAGTTAGATCGTTACGCTAAAATCAGTATAGGATCCAACTAGGCTGCGCTAGGGCAACTAAACAGGGCACTAGTCTTGGTTCAACAGTGCTTTAATGGTGGTTGGTTTAGTTAACTCGTTACGCTAAAGTAACTAACCGGGCACTGGTTCGGGGAGTTATAGTAAGTAAAGGATAACTAAACCACGCTAGGGTAACTAAACAGGGCACTAGTCTGTGTTCAATAGCGCTATAAGCAGGGAACTCGGTCCCTATAGTAGTTCTTAGTAAACTAAGTAGTGCTCTTCCTTATTATACTATATCTCTTAAGTTACGTAAGTGCTCCTTTATATAAGCTTACAGGCCTTCGCGGCTTCGCTAACGAGGGAAGCATAGCGTAACTACCCCTTACGAAACTAGTTACTTAGGCTTTATAGCGTACTAAGGTCTCCTAACGAAAGTTAGATAGGCCTAATAGGGTAATTTCCTATTATAGTAGCGAGGTGCACGGAGTACTAGAGCCGATACTAAAATAGTAGAAGCGGTATATAAAGTCCCTTATTTATAGGTTATTGGGGGATTTCTTTTAGGTACTAGGGTTCGTTTTAATAGCCTAACAGGGTGGTTTCCTATTATAGTAATAAGGTATATAGAGTACTAGAGCCGATACCGAAACGGTAGAGGCAGTATACAAAGTCCCTTATTCTTTAATTATCGGGGGTTTTCTTTTGCGTTCTAGGGATCTAATATTCTATAGTAGGCACCCGTAGCTATAATCTTATAAGTACTAGGGGCTTTAATTTTCCTTTATAGGTTCTAGGGGTTCTAGCTTTCTAATTATGGGCTCTAGGGGCCCTAATTACGTAGGAAGGAATCCTATGTAGTGGTTTCTTTAATATCTTATTATAGAACCCATATGGGTTTTAGGTATCCCACCTATTAAACGAGGGCCTAGGGGCCCTTATTTTTTCCTTTTCGAATATAACGGGTTTTGAGGACTTTTTTAATATAATATTCCTCTTCTCCCTCTTCGTTAAGGATTAGTAGTGGCTGATAATCCTATTGTTACTAGGATAGCAGAGGGTCGGAGGCGGCCTTCCTTAATAACGATATATAGAAAGTACTATATACGCCTAGGGGTATATCCAATTTATAAGAGTACGAGCTTACTAGTTAAAGAACTATATAAAGGGCGTTCTTCTAGTCGAGCTTTTTATAGGGGCGAGTAGTTTTAATATTTCGGAGTAATAACTATACTTTATCCCCTGCTTTAAAGTTATCTACAGGTTAACGGTTACGGTTAGTAAAGCGCTATTAGGAATCCTAGCCGTAGGCAATAGCTACTTATGCCCACTCTAGGCCATCCTTGAATTTTCTAATAACGTCTTCGGCTCGGGCTATTAGGGTCTTCTAAGGTGATTCTTAGGGGACTTTATCGACCTATTACGCATTAATATTATAGCCGTAACTAAGGAAAAAGGGGCTTATCTTAGTAACTAAAGACGGGTGGCCGTTAATCGCTAGAGAGGCGCCTATTAACTTCGGTATAGATACCTAGTCGTCCTAAGCGAAGTTATAATATATACGGAGGTAGCTTTATACTTCCTAGTTAGCTCGTTCGGTAGCACTATCGGTTTCGGGGTGGAAGGTAGTAGATAACCGCTGTTTAACTCCTAATAACTCGTAGGCTCTTTTCTAGAGGCCTCCTATAAACTAGGTTCCTTGGTCGGAGACGATAGCTAAAGGCAGGCTATAGTAAGGGACGTAAAACTTTAAAAATACCTCGGCTATGTTATCCGCTTTAATATTCTTCAGGGGGATAAGAACAATTCCTTTAGAGAGTCGGTTAGTAATAACGAGAAGAGAATTATAGCCCTACGAGTCGGGGAGTTCCACTATAAAATCCATTAAGATTTCAGACTAAATACGTAAGGGGATTAGTAAAGGTTTAAGTAGCCCTCGTTAGCGCTCTCTCTAGATTTTTATACTACCGCAGAAGTAGCAGTTACGTACGAATTACCTAACAAAGGTATTAATATAGGGCTAGAAGAAGTTCCTAGATAGGATCGAATAGGTAACGTACTCTCTAGGATATCCTAAAAGGACTAAGTCGTGGGTATCTTATACGATTTTAGTGCATAAAGGTTCGGAATTAGGGACCCAGATTCTTTCTCGGAATCGGAGGCGGCCTAAGGGGTCGATATCGCATTTAGAGATAGAGACCCCTAGGTATTTGAATTCTAGAGGCTATTTATTAAAGCCTTGAGAAACTAAGTAACGGGCTCGTTAATAATCTTCGTTAATGGAGAGGGCGGCGTCCTATAAAAGGGTCTATTCTTCGTTATCAAACGGGGATAGCACTAGGGCTAGAGTATTTGCTACTAGGGGTAAAGGTTCGACGGGGGATATTTCGTTAAAGAGGTAGTCTAGGAGTAGCTAAATATACCGACCCTTATAACGGGGGTCTTTAGGGTCTAATAGCATATCCTGTTCTCTCCTAGATAGAGCATCCACCTTACCGTTTAGTTTTCCCAGGCGGTAAACGATACGGAAGTTGAATTTTAAGAGTACTTCGGCGGACCAGCGGTATTAGCGTTCCGAGACTCAGTGGGTAGTACGAAAGACCTCTAGGCTAGAGTAGTCTATAATAACTTCGAAAGGTTCTTAAAGGCTCAAGAGCTCTGCGGTCCATTCTTCGAGACAGCAGACAATAGCTAAGAGTTCTTTATCGTAGATAGTATAGTTAGCTTCCGCAGGGGATATACGCGCCGAGAAGTAGGCTATAGGATAGAGGATCCCTTCTTTATCGAACTAGAAGAGGATTCCTCTAATACAATATCCTAATAAGTCTATTTTAACTACTGTTTTCTAACGGTAGTCAAAGGCGGCCAGAGTTAGATATAAGATAAAAAGTTCTTTAAGGCGGTTAAACGCTTAGTGCGCTTCAGGGGTAAGTTTAAATAGGATTAGCGTAGTCTTCTTCGTCAGGTCCGTTAGGGGGGCGACTTCCTTACTAAAGTTCTAAATAAAGTCGCGGTAGAAGTTTGCAAAACCAAGGAAGCTACGCACTCCTTTTACTAAAAGAGGGGGCTCCTATTCCCGGATAGCTCGGACTTTATCTAGGTCCATCCGGATACCTCGCCCGGCGGTAAGTATAAAGCCCAAATACTTTACCTCCTTTGCCTTAAAGATATATTTATTAATATCGACCTATAAGCCAGCGTCTTAAAGTTTTTCTAGGACTAGTAAGACTTTCTCCCGGTGGTCTAATAAGGAGCCACCGGAGTAGATTAATATATTATCGATATAAGCGGAGTAGAATACGTCTAGGTATTCCCTTAGAGTATAGTTAATATACCTCTAGAACGTGGCGGGGGCTGATATAAGCCCGAATAGTATAACTATCTATTTAAATAATCCGAAGCGAGTACGGAATACGGTCTTCCACTCATCGCCTTCCTTAATCCGGAGGCGGTAAAAGGCGGATATTATATCTAGTTTAGTAAGCCAGCGAGATTAGGATACCTGGCGGATTATTTCTTTGACCAGAGGCAGAGGAAACCTATCCTTAGTTATAATATCGTTTAATTTACAGTAATCGACACAGAATCGAAGACCGCCGCCGGGTTTCTTTATAAAGAGTACCGGGGCAGCGGCGGGCGAGCTACTCATACGGATAAATCCCTTATCGAGGTACTCGTAAAGCGTTTTCTGGAGGAGAAGTAATTCGTCTCGTAATATACTAAATAGTGGTCCCCAAGGGGGAGGTTTTTCCCTCCCGTCGGTTCCTTTTTCTAGGGGAATAGCGTAGTCGAGACCTTCTCTATAAGGGGGTAACTCGTCCGCAATTTTACGATCGAACAGGGGGAGATATTTTTTATAATAGTCCGGCAGGAGTTCCTTAGGGTCTCCTTTTGGCTTTAGCCGTAAAGCTTTTTCGATATCCGCTAATAAGGCGGCAAAGATTTTAATACTAGGGTCTTTCTTCTATCGGCGTATATAAGTATTGAAAGACACTGCTAATATACTAATAGTTTAGGTATCCGGGGAGAGTTAGCGGTTTTCTCGGCTCTAAAGGTTCCAGACCCTTATTCCGGAGGACCCGATAAAGAGCCGACGATAACGTACCGAGATATGAACGTCTTCCTATTCCATCCAGGGGAGTCCCAGTATAATATCCCTTTCTTAGTTAGGGAGAATATAGAAGGTTACCCGGTTTTGGTAATAGCCTTCAAGGTTAATAGATACGTGCGCGAGTTCGGAGGTAACGCTAAGGGGCTAGTTGAGGAATCCCTTAACTTTACGGGGGGGGATCGAGGTTTAAGCGAGGTTAGCTTTCCTTGTAAAGTTCTCGCTTACTAATACGTATACGGAGCAGCCCGTATCTACGAGAGCGTCCTCGGTATAAAAGGTTAAGTTAATAACGAGGGGCACTAAGAACGGTAGCGTAAATAGCGGGCTTTCCTTAGGTAGACTCCCGGTACGACTTAGCTAGGAGTCTATTCTTTTCCCTATATATCGTCTAATGCGAGGGACTCTTCGTCTTCTTGCGCTACACAGGCGGCATCTACTAGGCTCTAGATCTCGATTTCCGAGATAGTGGCTTGCTAGTAACGTCGAGGGTTATCCGGGGGGTCGAGGGGGCAGATACGAGTATAGTAGCCTTTCCGTCCGTAACGGAAGCAGAGCCCTTCTCTCTTACGGCGTTCGAGTTCTTCTCGGGAAACGCAGGCGGCTTTCTTTCCCCGGAGCCGTTTATTACTTTCTTCTAGCGCTAATCGGTTAACGCTTGCCTAGCTAATTGTAGCCTGCTAATCTATCGTGTCTTTTGACGTATTGGTCTATCGTGGTTCTCGGTGCGTTGGGGTAAATCCCGCCGGTTAGTTATAGCTCGTAGGGACCTACTCTAGTCGGGCCGCGATTAAGCCGACCGTATTATAGTAGGCGATATAGTTCCTCTCGTCTAGGTCGATTACTATAACGAGTGCTGCCTAAAGTTTTAGCGATAGTATTAGGGTAAGGTAGTATACTTTGTAGTAGTCGGGCTAGTTAAGGCCCCCGGCCTCTATAAGGCATTTATCGAATATCGGTAAGTAGCGGGCAAAGCTACCGGTCTACCGGAGCGTACGTAGTTAGAGAAGGGCCCTCTATTCGAAGTAAGGGTCCTAGAAGATACGCTTGACTTCCTTAATTAAGGCTCGCGGGTCGAAGTTTTCTTTCTCTACTTAGGTCTACGCCTAAGTAGCGATATTCGTCTTAGCTTTCTTCTAGACCTTACTTAGGACATAGAAGAATTACGCCTTATTTAAGCTAATAATGTAGCCTTCCTTATCGAGCTTTGCATTCATCTCGTAGATCCAGCTTAGTAGCGCTTACTAGGAACCAGTACCGTCGTAGGGTTCCGGGTATCCTATCTATTAGCGCCCGGTCGGTGCGGGTTTCCCTTAGTATTAATCCCAAGGGTCGCCTTACGGCTAATAGTCCTACTACTAGGCGCTATATAGCTAGGCATTTTCGTTCTAGAGCTAGATTTAATAATTCTATAGTTAAGTGATAGTTTCTTACTACTGCGTAATGAGCGAGCGGAGAGATTAAAGTTCGTTCATAAATGCGGCTTCGGCGGGCGCCATTAGGGCACTAGAAATTCCTTCTATTTTTAAAATCGTAGTATAGGGTAGGTAGAAAAAGATAAATAAAACTAATTGCTTAATGTTTTTCCTAGCGGTAAACTAATAGAAGCTTAGTTTATATAAGGCACTAAGTGCGAAGAGAAACTTACTATACTATATTACTGAGAAACTAAGCTTATAGAAGAAAACTCGTAGTAGTAACTTAACATTATATAGTTAAGTAGCTACCTCTAGCAGCTACGTACTACGGTAACTACTATAGGCAGTTATCGTAGGAAGAGAAATTCTCTGTAATATAAAACCGGATGGATTCCTTCCTGTCTCAGCCCTTACGTTAGCCCTTGTATCAGCTAGCTATAGGGGCCAGTCTATGTATTAGTTATTATGCCGGCGCAGCCGGCACTTTGACAGTGTCGGTTCTGAACACGCCTATACGGCTGATGCTCGCATCGTAATAGTAATAGTAAAGGAAAGCCTCGATAAGACTATATAGTCTCTATCGTATCGGCCGGACCCCTAGTATAGAATTTATAATTATAAGCTTAGCTAGTATAAGGCTACTTATCTAGTATATTATATAGTTAATAAGCAGACTAGTATAACGATTAATAGCCTCTCGAATACTAGTATAGCGCTAAGAGATATTAAGACTTATATATAGTAAAACTCTAATAGCTTAGTAACTTAATAAGATATCTATAACTATATTATATAGAGTAAGCAAGAGCTATATAAGGGCTAAAGTATAATATAAGCTCTTTATAATAAGCTATAAGACTAGGGATTTTATTTATAGCTATAGTAGGATTAATAAGGTTAGGTTATAGTAGTTTTTTTTACTTATCTAGAGTTAATAGTATACCTTATAATATATCCTAACTTAATCCTCTTAGATTATATATATAAGATAAATAAGTATAAGATATTATTACTTAATATTATTAATATTAATACTTACTAATAGTCTTTTTATATTACTTTTATATTCCTTAGTAGCGAGGATAAAGAGAACTATATATAGGCTTTAGGGTAGCTTCGAAGGATATATAAGCTTAGCTATATAAGGTTTCTATTTATTATTTTTATAGATTGCTACCTTACTTATATAAATACTATAGCTTATTACTTTCTAGAAGTAATTAAACTATTATACCTCTAGTATATAAATAAAGCTATAACTACTTATTATAAACTAGCCTTTATATATAACGCTAAAGTAGCGATAGCTTTAGCTAGCCTTAATAATTAAACTAACTTTTATAACTATTAGTACTCGATTATATACTTAGTTAATAAAGAAATATATAATAAGCGCGTTAAAGAGCTTAAAAGGTATTATAGATTAGAATATAATAATAAAGTAAGCTATATTAAGTATATATAGCTTAATCTCTATAAAGAAAGGCTTATAAAGGCCTAAGTTAACTAATATACTTATTTTAGTAATATAGTTACCTTATATATTAAGGGAATCTATATATTATTAAAGAGTTATCTTAAGAAATCAATCTTAGATTTCTTTAAAGCCTAGAGAGCTATAAACTAAGTATTAGCTAACTAAGTCTCTAAGCTATATATAAATTAAGCTAAATAATAATTATATATACCTATTAAGCTCTTAATATTACTATATAGCGCTATACGTAGCTAGATTTTTTATAAAGCTTTATAAAAGGTTAATAAATAATAAAAGCGTCTTTTAAATAAGTACTTACTTCGCTATATAAGCGCTTTTACTCAATCTTATAGTCTTCCTTATACTTATAAGCTTAAAGAACTACTAGAATAAGATTAGCCTCTTTTTTTAAAGTATTTCTATTAATACTAGTGCTTTTACTATACTAAGAATCCTCTTTACTTTCTAGAGCCTTATTATTACTTTAATTAGGTTATTACTAGGTTATCTATACCTTAATTAAGTACTTAGTAAGTACCTAGTATATTTAAAGTAGTTAATACTTAACTTAAAGCTCGAAGATAGCTAAAAGTACTGCCTTAATATACTAAGTACTACGTAGTAGGTTATATAAGGGTCTTAAAAGTATACCCCCTTTAGTATAAGGAGATTCAGTAATAAGTAGATAAAGTAATAGCTATAGTAGAGGCACTAGCCGTAGTAGAAGCACTAGCCGTAGTAAAGGCACTAGCCGTAGCAGAGGTACTAGCGGCCGTAGAGGCAGCGGCCGCGACTGAGGTAGTGGCTGCGATAGAGGTAGCGGCCGTAGTAGAGACGGCGGCTGTAACGGAGATACTCGCCGTAACGGAGACACCCGCTATAACGGAGGCACCGGCGGTAGTAGAGGCACCGGCGGTAGAGGTATCGGTCGCGATAGAGGTATAGGTAGCGATAGAAGCAGCGGTAGCGATGGAGACTCCGCTAGTAACAGAGGCACCGGCTGCGTTAAAGGCACCAGCTACGTTAAAGGCACTAGCTACGTTAAAGGCACCAGCTGCGTTAAAGGCACTGGCTGCGTTAGAGGTACCGGCTACGTTAAAGGCACCGGCTGCGTTAGAGGCACTAGCTGCGTTAGAAGTACCGGCTGTGTTAGAGGTACCGGCTGCGTTAAAGGCACTGCTCGCGTTAAGGAATATATGCTCGCGTTACGACCCCGAGGCTATCTACGAGAGATATAAAGCTGTAAGAGAGACTTAGTATAATATATAGCTTTATACTAAGCTTAGAACTAATATATAATATCGGAAGGCGATAAAATTACTAGTAAAGTACTTACTAGTAGATTTTAAATAATATCTTAAGCTAAGTTAGATAAAGTAGTGTTATAGAATATAATAAGGCTTTTAGGAATAGACTAAAGAAAAGAAAATAGCTTATCTTAACTTCTTTAATATAAAAGATAGCTATATTAAAGTATAAGTAAAAGAAAAAATAGCTATAGAGTACTTTTTAAGGGTATAAGGAATTAGTAATACCTAGAAGGCTATTAAGAAGGATTTAGAAGAGTAATAGGCTTTATATAAAGCTAGGTAAGAAGTTAAGAGCCTTCTTAATAGTATTTAATTATATAGCGGCTATTATATTAGCCCGGGTAGTTATATTAACCTTATTAGCTTAGTCTATTAGCTTGGCCCGGGTACTTAGTTCTAGGTAATAGGCGCTATACTAGCTATAATACCTTTAACGCCCTCTTCTCGCTACCTTTTTCTTCTTTTTATATTTCTCGTATATCTATATTAGACTCTCTAGCTAGTAGTCCCTTATAATATTATTAATTAAGTACTTTAGCTACTTAGCTATTAGTATAGGTAGTAGATATACTTAAACTTAAGCAATATTAAAACCCTTAGTAAACTAAAGTAATAGTACTTAAATAACTCTATAAGAACTCTATTACTAAAGGCTAGACTATACTTAAATAATACTTAAAGGTTAATTATAACTAGGGTATACTAAGAATAAAAATAAATCGCTAAAATCTTATAAATTTATAGAGTTTAGGGTCTAAATAAGAAGTAATATTACTAATTACTATAAAATAAGAGATAAATCCTAGAATATTAAGAAGAATAATCTTATAATAATTAATATAGTACTTTTAATTAAAGAAATAAAGGAAAACTAAGTAAGCTATTAAAATAAGTATTAAAAGAAGTATATAGATATATTAAAGCTAGCGCTATAATATTAGCGCTAGCTACCTTAGGTAGTAGCTCTTTATTAAGGAAGGCTAATATTTTATTTACTAATATAGCTTAATACTTTTTACCTTATTCTTTTTCTTTTTTTATAAAAGTATAAGCTTTTACTAAGGCTCTTTCTTAGCCTTAATATTTACTATATATACTTCTTTTTTCTCCCTTTCTAAGCTTTACTCTAGAATTAAGTTTATATTAGTAATAGAAGGCAAGCTTAAGCCTTATAAAAGTATAAGCTTTTACTAAGGCTCTTCCTTAGCCTTAATATTTACTACTTATACCTCTTTTTTCTCCTTTTATAGGCTTTTCTTATAAGAATAGATTTTATATATCTAAGTTAAACTCTTAAGCTAATAATCCTTTATAATACTATTAACTAAGTATTTTAGCTACTTAGTTATTTAGAGATTATACTTACTAAGGGCCTTACTATTAAAGCTATTACTTATATAACTAAGGACTTAAGTTTTCTTAGTTAAAATATTACTAAAAGTAATACTTTTTTTAAGTAACTTATTTAATTCCTAAGCCTTAGCCTTTTATTTAGCCTTAAACTTAACTTTCTTTTTCTTTATTTTCTATAAAAGTATAAGCTTTTATTATTTAGCTACTTAGCTATTTAGAGATTATACTCGCCGAGAGCCTTACTATTAAAGCTACTATCTATACGAGTAAGGTATTAGAAGTAGTACTTTTTTTAAGTAGCTTATTTAGTTCCTAAGCCTTAGCCTTTCGCTTAGCTTTAAACTTAGCTTTTTTTTTTTCTTTCTCTATAAAAGTATAAGCTTTTATTACTAGTCTTCTTTAACCTTAATATTAACTATATAAGCCTTTATATTAGTAGCTATATATACTAGCGGTAAAACTAGTAGCTAGGTACTAGGCTTATTTTATAATATTATAAGCTAAATACTAGCGCTAGCTTATAATATAACTAGTACTATTTATATAATATATTATATAGTAAGCTCTTTATAAGAGGTAGAGCTTATTTTATTAGAGTAGTATAAGCTAAGTAATATACTAAGCTCGCTTTCTACTATTAATATAAAGGCTTATATAGCTAATATTAAGGCTAAAGAAGATTAATAGTAAAAGCTTATACTTTCGTAAAGAAAGAAAAAGAAGAGGGAGCTATAATAGTAAAGATATCCTTTTATACTACGAGAAGTTATAAGACTAGGGTAAATTAGCGCTCTAAAGATATATAATAATAAAATTACTAAAATAAACGAAATTCTATACTTTTTCTAACTAATTAAATAGCTTTTAAAATAATAAGGAATTTTATTATATTTTTAAAAGAATTAAAAAGGCAGGTAAAAGTATCTAGTATAGGTAATTTATATAGCGCGGCAGCTACTTTAATTAATAGTCTATTATATAATTATAATAGAAGTATATAGTAGTAATAATAATAATAGCGGTAGTAATAGTATTTAAAAGTATTACTACTAGCTTTAAGTACTTAGTCCTATAACTTACTATAGTATAAAAGAATACTAACGCCTAGCTACTAGCTCTATAACTTATATTAAAGTACTTAAAGTATATAGTATTAATAAGTAACTAGTAATAGTAGTAGCTATAGCGATAGTAATAATAAAAGTAATAGTAATAGTAATAATAGAAGTAATAATAATATTTAAAAGTATTACTAATAGCTTTAAGTACTTAGTCTTATAACTTTTTATAGTATAAAAGAATATTAATACTAAGCTAGCTTTATAAATAACTCTTTATCTAGATATAATAAAAATAAATAAGGCTAGAGAGTAGCTAGTAATAGTAGTAGCTAATAATAATAATAGCTATAGTAATAGTAATAATAGAAGTAATAGTATAATAATAGAAGTAATAGTAATATTTAAAGGTATTATTAATAGCCTTAGGTACTTAATCCTATAACTTTCTATAGTATAAAAAAACGCTAATACTTAGTTACTAGCTCTATAAATAACTCTTCGTTTAGATATAATAAAAATATATAAGGCTAGAGGCTAGCTAGCTTAATAACTAGCTTAGTATAGCCTATTCTTTATTTTATATTTTTATTTAATAGCCTAGTTAGCTTTCTATAGTTAATTTAATTAAATAAGCTATTTAAACTATTATAAGATAATTCTCTTAAAGTTATAGTAATTTACTTTAGCTTAGTAATATACCCGAATATCTATACTCTTAGATTTACTAGTATTATAGTAATTTATAATATAAATTAACTATTATATAGTTATTACTCTATTTAAGCTTTAAGTATAGTTTAGGTATAATTAGTCCTGTATTTATAAAGTTTTTATAGAGTTATTATATAATTATTACTAAAGCTAAGCGCGGTAGTATATACTAGCGAGTTAGGGACTTACTTCTACCCCTTTAATAGCTACGATAGCGCTATCTTTAGTATCGAAGACAGCGCTATTATAGCTATTAAAGGGGCAGAAGTAGGTCCTTAACTCGCTAGTATATATAGCTATAATAGCGCTATCTTCGAAAATAATACTATTATAGCTATCGAAGGGGTAAGTATAGGTCCCCGATAGCTATAATAATACTATCTTTAAAGATAATACTATTATAGCTATTAAAGGGGCAGGTATAGGTCCCTAATAGCTATAATAACGCTGTCTTTAAAGATAATACTATTATAGCCGTTAAAGGGATAGAAGTATATCCCCGATAGCTATAACGATACTATCGTAGCTATTAAATAAGTAAAAGTAAGTCCCTATATCGAAGACGATACTATCGCAGCCGTTAAAGGGGTAGGTATAGGTCCCCGACAGCTATAACGATACTATCGTAGCTATTAAAGGAATAGAAGTAGGTCCCCGATAGCTATAATAACGCTATTTTTAAAGATAATACTGTTATAGCTGTTAAAGGGATAGAAGTATATCCCCGATAGCTATAATAATACTGTTATAGCCGTTAAATAAGTAGAAGTAAGTCCCTATATCGAAGATAATACTATCGTAGCCGTTAAAGGGGTAAGTATAAGTCCCTAATAGCTATAATAACGTTATCTTTAAAGATAATATTATTATAGCTATCGAAGGAGTAGGTATAAGTCCCTAATAGCTATAATAACGCTATCTTTAAAAACAGCGCTATTATAGCTATTAAAGGGGTAGAAGTATATTCTTTATATAGGAAGATAAAGCTCTTACTCTTATAACTATAAGTAAAAGTAAGAGCTCTTAACTAAATAAGTAAAAGCTTTTTCTTTTACCTATAGCTACCTTTTTATAAAAGCCTAGGTTTAAATTATACTATAAGCTACTTTTTTAGAAGGATAAAAGCTAGTTAATCCCTTATATAAGAAGATAAAGCTCTTACTCTTATAACTATAGATTAAAGTAAAAGATTTCCTCTAAATAAATAAAATCTTTTACTTTAACTTATAGCTACCTTTTTATAGAAGCCTATATTCGAATTATATTATAAGCTACTTTTTTAGAAGGGTTATATAAGCTATAGAGCTAGATATACCTAGTACTCTTTTTAAGCTATACTCTCGTTAATTTAATCGGGGCTATATATATACTCGTATAGTATATTCTCTTTTTATATCTTAATCTAACGGCCTACTAGCTTCTTATAGTTAATTTAATTAAATAAGCTATTTAAATTATTATAAAATTACTTTCTTAAAGTTATAAATAGTATTCTCTCTTACTTAATAATATATACTTCTATTAATACCTTAAACTTTATAAGTATTATAGTAATTTATAATCTTAATTAACTATTATATAGCCCTTACTTTATTTATCCTCCGAGCGCGATTTAATTATTATTAGTATTATAGTTATAAAGTTCTTATAAAGTTATTACGCGAGTATTACTAGGGCTGAGTAAAGCGTTAGTAATCTTAGTAATATAGTATATCGGCTTATATTAGCGCTGCTATTTATAGTAATATTATTCTTTAGTCTTATAAGCGGGCCCGATAGCGTAAAATTATACTTAACCTATATATATATAATGTTATAAGCTTAAAGATTACTATAATATTCAATTAACTATATCTTAGTCGGTATTTAAGCTATAAATGTAATGCCTTTAACGATGCTTGCGACAACGCATACACGTTATAGTGGCTGCCGGGGCTTACATAACGCGCCACGCCTAGGCGTAGGCACGTGCAACCACGCCTAGGCGTGGCGCAATTGGGAGCCCACATTACCCGGCAACGCGCCTGGCGGGGCTGAATTGGGCAGCAGGGTTCTGACTTCTCAGGACCTCAGCAGCGCACGCTATAATGAGGTCACCCCGTGGTGCCTAACAAGGCAAGGTACGAGCCCCGTGCCCAGTCCCCGCGTGGCGGAACAGCTCAGCGAGTGCATTCCAACCGTCCCACCAGCGCCGTTCACCGAGCAGCTCACCACTCATCTCTCACCATTCATCCACTCAGCAGCCACTCATCACTGCTCATCTCTTCGGTGGGCGCAGCCTCCATCACGTCGGCTACGCTCCAATTACGCGCTGCTAGAGCTGACAGCTTCCCGGCACAACCCATCGTCCGACCTGTCGCGTCGCATACTGTCGGCGTTCGTCGGCGCGTCATCCCATTTCCCGCTCCGTTGCGTTGACCCAACTCGCGCCCGACTGCTGCCCGCTACCATGGATCCGCAGAACCAGCCCGGGCAGTCGCATTCGCAGCAGAATCGCTCTGCGCCTGTCTACGACCCTAGCCAGGGTGGTCATTATGGTTAGTCTCCTCCCGCGCCGGGGTAGATACAGTGTTGACACTAACTTGTTCCCAGGCGCCTGCGCTGCCGTCCGTAGCCCCGTATCCTCGCTCGTCCATGGTGCTTTGTCTGACAAGACGACCAGTTAGCCTCGCAAGGCTTCGCTCCAGCCGAGCTCTACACCGGTCCCTGGGCAAACGTCTGTATCCCGAAGTCCTTTCTCTCGGTCGACGTGAGAGCTCTCGCTGACGGCACTTCGACCAACAGGTTCACCAAGGCCTGACGGGCCAGTACAAGGACATCTTGACCACTTACTGGCAGCAGACCATCACCCATCTGGAAAGTGACACGCACGACTACAAGATTCACCAACTGCCTCTGGCGCGAATCAAGAAAGTCATGAAGGCTGACCCTGAGGTCAAGATGATATCGGCAGAGGCCCCTATCCTTTTCGCCAAGGGCTGCGACATCTTCATCACGGAGCTCACCATGCGCGCCTGGATACACGCCGAGGAAAACAAGCGCCGTACCCTGCAGCGTTCCGACATTGCTTCGGCTCTCGCCAAGTCCGACATGTTTGATTTCCTGATTGACATTGTTCCCCGGGAAGAAGCGTCATCTCATGCTAAGAGGACCACGGCACAGCCGGCCACGGCGCCACAGCCCGTGCCTGCGGCTCCGGGTCAGGGCCAGATGCCAGGCCCGCATGCCAACATGGGCCAACCTGCTAACCACGGCTCACATCCGATGGCTCCTGCCGACTACATGGGCGGCCACCACCTTGCTGCCGAACAGGATTATCGGCAGAACCCCAACATGTATCCCGGCCAAGTTCCCCAGGCTCCTGCGGCCCCTTATGGGCAGGCTCAAGCGCCCGCATCCATGTACGGAGAGATGGAGGGCATGTACCCGTATTCGGCGATGCAACCTCAGCAGGTAAGCGCGCGACCCCATCGGCTCCAACGTACGCCATGCTTATAAGTCCCCCGATGCAGGCACCTATGTCTTCTGAGGAATTTGAATAAGGCGGATCAATTCCAACGGCGCTTGTCGGGCACCTGTCGCCTCGTCAAAAAGTAGCTTGTCTTGTGTATATAGGATTTGGTAGACGTCTCTGTTGGTCTCGGCCGTCAAAGGGCTCTGGTCTGGCGTAAGGAAATGGTACTTTGTTCTGCTACGTGAGCGTCATCCGAGGGGTTCAGTGCGACCTCTCGTGCGCATTGTGTGGTAATGCAAGATCTTCGTGCTGAGGCATCACGCTTGGCTTGATGATACGCACTGGTTTGGCGGGCCCATTTCACTTCATCATGGCGAAACGCGACGATAGGTTGGATAACGGTGCGCTCCTACCCGGAATTTGGGTGACGGGCGTAAGCCTGTGAGGATGATCAGACCAATATCCGCTACTCGTGTCTGTACGACATACTTCTCTAGGAGAATGGGCCCGTTTAGAGCATCAACACGTCCGTACTTCTTGTTGCGAATGGAGATATCAAAGAACTCCTCGTGATTTTCCGACTGCATCAAACTGACAGTCTGTTGAAGCTCGTCAAGATTCTCTTTCAACATCTGGCCATTCTCGAGACTGCTGACGAATTCTGTCAAATATTGCACGTCTTGAGCGAGCGCGGAAACACCATGAGCGTTAATATGCTTCACATCGGTTGATAGAGGAAGGGCCTGAGTAAGTGTTAGCCCAGCTGAACGGCATTAGCGAAGTGTGCTTTCGCGAGAGCCCAACCAATATTTTATTTGCGGCGTGACTCAGAGCATCGAAGTAGATCAGCTCCTTGATCTCTCGTGGCAAGCCGAGCAAGGTCGAGTTCATAATATTGGAGAGATAACGAGTCAAAGTCTGCATGTAACTGCTCGGTTCTGTTGTCACGGCGCTCGCCAGCCTGTAAGCGAGCATCAGCAAGGTTCCCCACAGCGTAGGTGGAAGACTAGGCTCACCAGTCATATTCGGCCGTGTCAACGAGATCGTCGATTTTGCTGTTGACGAGCTCAAAAATTCGCTTCTCGGCGGTTTTTTTGTTATTACGGAATTCCTCCGTCGCGTTCAGCTTCAGTGGTCCGCCAGCCGAGGTTGACGATCTCGCCCTGATTAAGAGCTGCTCCAGCTCCTGGCATGCAATCTCGAAATGCTCAAGGTTGATGAGGATCTGCACTATCTGGCCGAGATATTGCGAACTCAGGCGCTCAACCAATGATTTGCAGACTTTTTCCGTCAAAAGCTCGTCCAGTGACTGTCCAAATTGGTCAGCATTGCAAGCGGGAGTACTGGTCACTTTAGAACGAGCCGGGCACACTCGCCTTCCTTAGGGTTTCATCAATGACGTCGGAGTGTTGGAAGTGGTCGTCGGAGAAGAAATAAAACTGGTTCAAAAAGTTCCTTATATCGATGCAGCATAGCGGGTACATCTGCGAGAAAGGTAAGACGCAAGGGAATCTGTCTTTGCAATTAGCTGCAAGCGACGCAATGCAACACCATGGAATCATACGCTAGCGCTTCTGGCTGTTGATCCTGTGTAAACCAGCTGACATTGATCACCTTCTCGTATTCCTCCAGAGAGTTGATTGCCATCGGCATGTAATCATCGGTGGAAACGATCTGTGATAATGAGTCATGACATCGGGCGCGTAGAGAGCAGAAAGCTCACCTCTTGAAAATCTTCGCTGAAACGGCGCTTCAGAAGCTCGGCGTATTTGTTGAAGAGCGTGAGAAGGAACGCATCAAGCGTGGAAATCGAGTATCCCCATCCCTGTGGATAGTTCAGTCCAATGCACTTGGCACATCCCAAGAGGGATTCGCGTGCACAATACTCGACTTACCTCCATCGTTTGAATGAACAACGCGATGATGCCCTTAATTTTGAGAAGAACCTCGGCGTCGGTAACATCGTTCATTGCCCTGGATGTCAGGTCGATGGCTGCACTGCACATGGATTCCCAGAGTTCCTCAACCTGGATGAGTTTAGCGTTGAATAAACATTGTCAAGCTCATGACAGCTACCTACATCAACCGCCGAGCGCAGGTAGGGCACCCGGCGTATGGTTGCCTTTTCGATGATGGCAAAGCCAGCAATGCCTTCAAGCAAGCTACTCAGGGACGACTCATCATCTGCCAAGAGCTCGACGGAGTTTGGCACAAGAAGATCTTTCTGTTGACGCCGTGTGGCTGCGTACTCGGACCGAAATCGATCAATTTGGCCGAGGGCATCATGAATGTGTAACGCCTCAAAAAGGGGAGTGAACTCGACCTGGAGTTCTTCATTGTCCAGGACGTCGAATTCCTCACTCTCGTCGCACACAAGCTCGATGGAGGAGTTGAGCTTAAAGTTGGAAAGGTACTGGTCATCATCAACTCTCTTCCTTTGTCGAGACCTGCGCAATTCGGTGTGATAAAATGCGACTTCGCCCAAGAACTGTGAGGTTTCTCGGATGCGAAAAAGCCAAGTATTCAGATCCGTCATGACAGCTTCCGAAATAGCCTTGCGCGAACCAGGAATCGACTTTTGAATGACGTCGGCAAGGCTGTGCTGGGTGGCATATCGGTTTTGGAGAATAGGGACAAGATGTTCGTTCTGAAGGTCCTCGAGCGACTTGAGCGCGGAGTAGTACTTCTTGCGACGTATGAGTTCGTGGGCATGATTCACAGCATGTAGAACTTTGAGCGAGTCTTTCAGCGCATCCGTGGCGTCGGCGATGTTCTGACGGATAGCCTTCGTATTGACCAACGCACCCTTCTGCTCAGCGAGTTTTTCGGTGCTGGCTTGGATGGATTGGTTGAGCTTGAGGATCTCGGCTGTCAGGGTGACGGTGCCTTCGCGGACATGCTGTAGCCTGCCGACCGAGTCGAGGAACTCTTCGTGCTTGGTCAGTCCGATGCGCTCGATGTCGGCTTCGCGGTCCTCGGAATAGCGCGTCAGGCATTGTATCAACGCTGGCGTCCTCCTAGAATTGGCGGCGTCTTTTAAAACTGGAATGAGGTGGTCGAGAAAGTCTGAGTCGGAGGACGAGAGAATTATCTGGAGGGCATGGTCAGCCGAGGCTCGCGACGGGGATGAGAGGCGAGCCAGATGTGATGCACAGGGAGGGAGACGTACCTGTGGCACAGCCGAGGCGTAATCATCGAAGGCCGCCTGTCGTCGCGGCATGCTGGCGCCTGATGGAGAACAGAAATGACGCGGAGCAGAGCTTGGGCGGCGCTGGGGAGGAAGGATGGAGGCTCGAGCACACACGCATGGGCATTAATGGTTGTCGCGGATGACGGCGACGGCGACGGGTGGCGGCCTATCGAGATGTAGCGCGGCTTATCGGCCTGGTCTCGGGAGCCAGGGGTGCGAGGCCAATGGCAGTGGTGTGGAGGGTCTGGACTTGGGTTTTCCCGTTTCGGCCGTGGCTCAAACACTATTGGATGCCCGCTACAGTTGCAATGCATAACAATCGAATGCCAACGATCAATACGGCATCACCTCATCTCGCAACATGACGGGAATTGCGTCTGTCTTTGGAGCTTTTCCAGAGTTCTAGAGATAGCCAGAATTTAGGGACACCGGAGCAAAAATTCAGAAGAGGTAAAAAGCAGCGTAAGAGAATCGTACCGTAATAAAATACACGGCGATCATGGTAGAGAATGGCAGGGAGCGATGGTGTTGAAGGCGAGGTCTTCGCTCAGGTGACTGCCATATTCCGTCAACTTACCTCAGGTGCGGCACATGAGGCCTGTGTGGGAGAAAATGCAAAATGCCAGTCTGATGCCAAGGCGCTCCCAGGCAGGCGAAGCGGAAACGTCTTACAAGCTCACAGCATAGCGGTCAATGGGACAAGGGTGTGCAGGCGCGAACCTCCCCAGTGGTTAAAATATTGGGGCGCGAGATTTTTATCAGCTGATTTCATGTGATGGGAGTTCGGCAGGTGCAATGAAACGCCTCGCCTGACCGACAGCCCGTAGGCGCCTTCAGCCACCGCCAGTTCTCTTGGGCTCAAACGAGGCGGCAGAAATACATATTCAGCCGTTTCCCCCATCTCTTCAACATTTTTTTGCAAGGTACTCTTTCAGTGTAGCCTGTGGCGTTGACTTGAAGTGAATTACGGAAGGGAAGCCACGCAGGCACTAGAGGGCTGCGACAACGAGACCCTCCATCACAGTAAGGCTTCCCGACATCTCGATGAGCTGCCTGCCGCCACCTGCGTGTTGTCGTTTCCATTTCCGCCGCCCGCGAAGCTGTGCCCTCACAAAGTGGCAAGAGCACGGCACCTGAGGCGAGAGTCGCTACGGGGCATGGCAGGAACGAGGCACACCACGATACGGCATGCCCTGCTTCAGACGCCAGCATAGCAGGTATGACACTTATCGACCCTTTCTGCCCAAGTCATTTCCAACCCAGCCACAATTCCTCAACGGATTTGTTCTCATCCACCCGTCTTTCTTCCTCTTCTTCCTACGCCCTAGTGTGGATCTGGTTTGGCCATCCAACCTTCATTCTTCCCCTTCTTCAGCTGCTCACCATCTCCATCTCTGCGGCAAATCAACTGCCGCCTGCCCCGTTCGTGCTGACCTCAATCTAAAGACGATTGAGGCAAGTCTAGGCTGCCTCGTCTGAAGTTTCTGCCGCACTTCTCCCGTGTCTGTCACCATGGCGCAGCCTCGAGAACGGGACAACCCCTCGTCTCCGAGGTCATCGAGTGCAGGAGCGGAATCCTTCAAGGGAACTCCAGACACGCGTTTGACGGCATTTTCGCCTGAAGATGGCTCGAACAAGTCATCGAAGCCAATCCAGGGCCTCTCCCGTTCTGCCTCGGCTACGCCCCCAGCTGACTTGCCATCCGACGGCTTTCGAAATGGCGGCATGGCTCACCACGACAAAGACCCCTTCGTGACTCCATCGAACCAGCTCGGAACCAGGCTATCGCCAACTGCCTCGGCATTCAACCCATTTGCCGGCACCGCCAGAGTACCCTGGCCTGGCGATGGTGGACCAGTCACGGCAGCTCTGAGCACGGACTTGGGTCTATCGCGACATTTGGATATCTCATCATCCGCCGCCATTAGCATGCCCGAAGTTACCGCCTGGCTAAGTGTATGCCCAATGAGCCCTCCCTTGTGTGGCATTTACACACCTGACGTGTCGTCTTTTCTAGGAACTGGAGGAACATGGAGACCCTCCACACGGAACCCGATTCTTCGAAGTCTATGACGGCCACATCTGCGTTCACTTCGCCGACATCAGAGATGCCTGTTCTACTTACGCAAGCATTCGCTTAGCCGGCAAGAATTGGAAGGTCGAGTATGCCAACCCGGCCGGGTCAGGAATGGTACACGCCCTAAGCCTTGAGTCTCGTCACAAGTTACTAATTGAATCTGTAGCACGAGGCCGCATATCGAGAGGCGACGACCTGCCATACCGGCCAAGTTCTTGTCCTAGCTGCGGTCTCGAATGGAACCACCATCGACGTTATCCAGAGCACGGAGACAGTACAGAGGCTTCTCCAATCGCACGGTCGTCTGTTTGCATTTGTAAGGCGCTCGACATTCCCAAACGGGTCATTCAGGGCCATAGCAGAGTTTTGCGACGTTTCCGCTGCTGTGCCAGCCATATCGAGCTGCAGCAGCATCATCACCCCGGAGGTTGGCCCCTTCTCCCTTGTTCCCGATTGTTGTTGATGCTGACTCCCGTTGCTCGTGAAGGGCATTCATTTGGTTGTTTCGCCGCACGTGTGTGAGCCCGCCGCCATCTCTGATCTCACGGAAGCAGTGAATGGCTTCTCTTTCGGTAAAAGACACGATGGAATTGATCAGCAGCAAATGGCTAGAGAGCCGGCTACCCCCCGACCGGTTGCTCCATGTGACATACGTGTCCATCCTCCAATTGCCATGTATCCGCTGATGTTCCAGTCTCCATTTACCGCGGGTATGCCATACATGTTTGACTCCTTTCTTCCCGCTGGGTCGCAAGGACCGGTCACTCCTCTGGCATCATTGTCCCCTTCATACCCAGTTGTTGGTACCCTATACACGACACCACCATCTCCAGCTCTCACGGCCCAGAACAGCTACAGCCCTTCTAGGCCGTTTTCCGGTTTTGGAAGACCGGATGCTCGCAGGCAGAATGCGATGCGCATCAGCCGATCACCATATCACAACGTGGCTAGCCATCACAATCATGTCGACATAAATCGAATCCGGGATGGAATCGACGTTCGTACAACGGTATGTCTACTGCCAAATCTTCCACTGCTACAATCTGACATTGACAGATCATGCTTCGGAACATCCCCAACAAGGTTGACCAGGCGATGCTCAAACGTATCATCGACGAGTCAAGCTGGGGCAAGTACGACTTCATGTACTTGCGCATAGATTTCGCCAACGATTGCAAGTTAGTGCTCCAAAATACTGCCAGTTCAAAAGTTGGTATCTGTTCTAATGCCATGCAACAGTGTCGGTTATGCATTCATTAATTTCGTCGATGTAAGCTGCTCTGCCCTAGTAAAACGGACTTTCTCTGACCACAAAGCAGCCACTGGACATAATCGATGTCAGTTATAGTCATTGTTCATAACAAGATCGAGTGCTAACAGTCAGAGTGAAGTTTGTTGATGCGCGAGGGAACCAACGATGGTAGGTCTCGCGACCGGTCAAAACATGTACTACTTGCTGACCAAGGAACAGGAACTGCTTCAAAAGCGACAAGGTGGCCGAGATATCTTATGCCAGTTTGTGGACCCCCTTTCTCCCACCACTTTTATTTTCCTTTCTTAATCTCTGCGTCTACTCCATTCTTTATTGTGCTGAGCTGATGAGAAACATCCAGCTATACAAGGTAAAGACTGTCTGGTGCAGAAATTCCGGAACAGCTCAGTCATGCTGGAGGCGCCCCACTACCGACCAAAGGTATGTCTAAAGCGGCAGATGGAACACTCGAGGCCATTGTGTAGCTAATTGCTGTGGTCGACCTTGCAGCTCTACTTCACCTCAAATGGCCCTATGCCGGAGATGGCTGGACAGGAAGAGCCATTTCCGGATCCTGACAACCAGTCGAAGATGAAGAGAAGCTGCGAGAACGCAGAGCACGTAGGCAGGTGTTTTCAATATCTGATATCTGAGAATCGTGGGCTTTCCAGCTAATATTATCTACCGTCAGGCCTCTTCACGCCCAACGCAGGACAGCACTTTCGCGACGAGCAGCGGCGCCGACGCTCGCAATACGATCGAGGAACTCGGCTTGCCGCCCTAGAAGAGTACGACTACGAAACAGCAATTCAGCATCTGTACAGTTCGTCAACGCAGTGAGCAGTCGCTTCAGGGCGACAACCTCAAGTCAACAGTTTCGTCAGCGGCACCGGGGGGTGGATTTCTGTGTGGTCCTGTCTTCTTCTTCTTTTTTCCCCGCTTCTATTAAGCCTATGGCCTTTTGCTATTTATCGCTCTGGTGGCCAGAATAATCACCATGTAAGAGATAATCATGCCCAGCTAGAGACAATGAAGGCTACAGGCTGCGAATGGAGTCGAAGGTTCGAAACCACCTATGATCGTTCCCGGCGCAGCGTACCTAATCGATGCTGATGGAGATAAATGACTTGCTGATTTTATGATTCCTGTGGCGAGGAGGGATGTTCGGGGAGGGACGGCAGTGGTTTGCGTGAGTTGATGTGTGACAGGCACGGAGAGCGGCGTGGAGGATTGTCATTTGATAGCGGATAAGAATCGTGTCCAGACACAGGGGCGCGTGATGTCTCGGGTTCGTTGGAGAGGCCCGGCGTTAAGGGTGGAGACATGCGTTGGTACTGCGATGCGGCAGCTTCAGAGTCTACGACATGACGCCCCAACGCAGCGTCGTAGGCGGACGAAGCGGAGTTCAGGGACTCGTCCTCTACAGAGGGGAGAACCTGTGCGCAATTGAGAGCCTCGTGCGCAGCTTCAAGGCTGCTTTTGGTGCGTGAACTGTGCTGCTGCGCTGCCCTGTACACGTCTCGGTCTCGGCGCGGCGTAGGTGGCGATGCCGTCGCCGCGTAAGGGGCGTTCATTGCGTGGTCGGCGAAGGGGCCGATGGACGGGATGGGGACGCCGCGGGAGAATATGACGAGAAAAAGGCACGAGAGCAGTATGACAGCCTGGACGATGGCCATGCGCTTCTGGAAGACAACCTCATCGGCCAGGAGGTTGAGGCGGGCCGTGAGCGCCATCATGTCCCGCTCGGAACGGTCTGACTGACTCTCAAGAGCGAGCACGGTTGACTGCCATATCTGGTCATACTGGTCGCGGATGTTGCGCAGCTCGGCGAGCACCGTCTGATTCAGGTTGTCGAGGAAGACTGTGACTTTGGAGTGTTGTTTCTGCTCGCCCCTCTGAAGAGCCTCTTGTACGTGCCGGGACTGGTCCTCAACGTACTTGAGCGACAGCGTGAGATTCGCCTCGACTTGCTGGAGTCGCTTCGTGATGGCGTTGAAGAAGCCTTCCTGCACCGTTGGCGACGCTGCGGAGGCACTCGAAGCGCCACTGCTCCTGGGCTTGCCGCTGCCGACGCCACCAGACGATGACTTGCTGGCCGACACAACCGTGGCATTTTGGTTACCACGTTCCCCATGCGTCTCGTTTGTAGCGACCGACCGGGCGCTGCTATTAGAGGTGGCATTGCCCACCATCGTTGGACGGTCATTCGGTGAGGCAATGGTAGCATTTGCTGCTGCCGTAGATGGTGTAGCCGAGGAGCCTTTGCAGTCTGGAGACGCTGGATTGGCAGGCTTGGCCGTTGGAGTAGCTTTGACAGGCGGCTTCTCTGCCGATGGTTGGTCTTGGTGGGCTGCGCCGCCGTCGTCCGAATATTTCAGCTGCCGATCAGACGTTGGCGTGGGCGTTGCACGACTGTAAGCAGCGGGACATGTGGCGACCAAGGATCCGAACGGGTATAAGTCGACATTCTGCGTCCGTGGGGTGATGTCGATTGGCTGAGACGTTTCCTTCGGAGCCTCGCCGGCCACGGCAGCAGATGGAGTCCCGTCGTTGCCTTGAATGAGGTTTGAGTTTGTTGCGGCGTCGTCGCCTTCTACCTGTGGATCCTCGTCGCGACCCGTCTCGCTGTCTTTCCACAAGTCCAACATGCGCGTGCCGTGGATACGCAGAAGCGAGACGGGGCAATAATACTCCTTGCCGTAGTGAGTCAGAAACTCGATCCTGACATACTTGGCCCAAATTTGGGGGTTTTCAACCAGGAACGGCTGGACGTCTCGAGAATTGCGTGCCTCGAAGGTGCTGAGCACTCGCCATTTTTCCATCTTGACGGGGTATCGGTCGCTGACGCTGACACGGAAGTGGCGTATCATGCTGGAGAAGAACTCGAAATTCGCGAGGACGATGGTGTCCACCAAGATGTCCTCGCTCAACTCAAGAATGACGTACTTGGACGGCGCCGCACATTCGAGGAGCATATAGCTGTCCTTATTCTCGACCAAGATTGCCTTAGCATTCTTGGCCCCAGGGCCCGTCTTCAAGATGGTCGCGCCAGCGTCAAACGATGAATACGAAAAGCGTTCCTTGCAAGTCTTGCCGGCGTCCTTGCTGCGTTGGATACCGGCAGACTTGTCGCCCGTGTACACCAGCGCATCGTCGAGGTTCTTGTTCTTGTCGCCGCTGCCGTCTCCGCCCGACATGTCGTCCGGCAGCCCTCCGTCGCCGCCGTCGCCGTAGTGGTCAAAGTTGAGCGAGATCTCGTCCTCCTCACCTAGGCCAGCATGACCCATATCCGGGGGATACCTGTCATCGGCCTGATGTTCGCTCGGTGGGCGGGACTGCCAATCTTGAGGATCCTGCCCGGCCCGCCGCAGCATCATCTCCTTCCAGTCTTCAAAGGACATGAATGTGGTAGCGGCGGGATCGGGTTGCTGAGTCGTGGAAGCCTCAATGCCGGCTGACGTGGAAGAGGCAGGCTGCGCCAGGGTGCGCTCGGCCTCGGATCGCGGCGTTCCATTGATTGCAGGCGTATGTGTAGCATGGCCAGCCGACGGGACGCCGGAAGCGGCCCACGAGGTGGTGAGACAGGACTGCGGCAGCCTGTGCGTTATGTAGTTGATGGTTCGAGCTTCGCATAAGCTGGGGTTGGAGCTCGCGCCGGCGCTGGAAAGGGAATTGGAGCTACCACCAGACAGGGGACTGCTCGTGACGCTGCCGGTGACGGCGTCGGCCATGTTGATGCTGCTCGCCTGGGTTCGTCGTGCCTGGGCCCCCCCCTCGTCGGCCAGGACGAGCAGAAGGGGCCCCAAGACGGCCAGGAGCATCAACGGCACGGCGAGTACCATGGTGTTGCGCGGCCGCGGGCTCGGTCCATGGTACGATTTGGCGTTGCGGGGGAATAGGTGGATGGATTGGTGGATGGACAGATGGACAATAGATGGTTGACGTCGTGCGGGCCGTACGGCAGCCGTTTGACGTTGGGACTGCGCCGCCCCTCCCCACCCTGCGGGCGCGCCTGTCCGCTCTCGGAAAGTCTCACGACGGGGGGGGGGGGGGGGGG